>MU278363.1:579144-677874 GCA_022385755.1 Trametopsis cervina | reverse complement strand
CTGGATGAAAGCTATGCTAAGAACCAAATCCAAATCCAAATGTGGTACATGTCGTCAAAATGGTGACACTGTATATCAATTCCAAGAACCTCCACCCTTTATTATTCTGTATATTGATGATACAATCCCAGTTCATATCCAAAATGTCATGCATGCAAATGGGTTTGAATACAAGCTTCAGGGGATGATTTATTTTGGAAGTTTCCATTTCACTGCACGTATTGTTGACGAACAGGGAGATGTGTGGTATCATGATGGGGTACAGACAGGCAGAGAATGTAATTTTGAGGGAAATATGAACAACATAGATGTCAACTCATTACTTCAAGCCAAAAATGGTCGGAAATGTTCCACAGTCATATATACCCTTGTTTAATGTGGAATTACATATATGTGCATACATGTATCCGATACATGTATGTATCGGATAACTGTATGTACGTATACATATATGTATACATGTATGTATTGTATATGGACAGATACATGTATGTATGTATAGTATACGCATATGTATATTGTGTGTGTGTGTGTGTGTATGTATAGTGTAAGTGTATAAAATGAATGTTCTAGTTCAATATTGTATCAAAAGTCATGATGGAATACATACAGGGAGAGAAGGTAATTGTTGAAGCAAACATAGATGATGTCATAAATGTTTTATAGTCATACACACACTTATTTATTATTGTAATATACGTATATGTACATTTAGTATAAGCGTATACAGCATATACCCTAGTTCAGTCTTGTATCAAACATTGCATGTAGATTAATATTAAGACAGTACATATTTGAACTGCATAAAGACTCAGGAATCGTAACCTGCCGCTTGCCGGCCTGCTCACCCAAGTATAAGTAAACGAGTAGGAAATACGAGGGTATAAGACTTACACTTCAATGTCGAGTAGACACTGAAGTGAAGGAGTACGAAAGCTACACTATAAATACTAATTCGTCGTGGCTATGCTATACTATGGTCGCATGCACGACGGCACGAATAGTAGAGTGATCAGTGAAGCGGGAGTTTTACATGGGATGAAACGGAAACAGTATCAGTAAGAGATTTTGTTATCTACACTAACCATGTGTGCTCTGCGCACTTATCCTGTCGGCGTCGCAGTCGTTCCGCGACTGGATCTCCAACACTCCCCCTCAAGCCTCGACGAGTCCCATTGACGCGGCGAAGTGCTTGGCTTTCATGGACGGCAGTGCTTTCGTGAGGGTATCTGCGGTCATGTCTTCCGTGGGGCAGTAGACGAGGCGGATCTTGTTGTTCTCGACGGAGAACCGAATGAAATGGAAGCGAATGTCTATGTGCTTCGTGCGCGCGTGGAATTTGTCGTCGCGAGCGAGCGCGATCGCTCCTTGGTTGTCTGAATTGATGAGAACCGGTTCGTCGTGGCCGCCGTATACTTCTGCGAGAAAGCTGCGAAGCCAGATGGCTTCCTTTGATGCATGGGTGAGCGCGACGTATTCGGCCTCGGTGGTCGATAGCGCCACGATGTCTTGTCGCTTTGATGACCATGAGATGGCGCCGCCGATGAGGAAGACATACCCAGAGATGGCGTGGCGGTCCTCGTTCGACATGCCATCGGCGTCCGAGTAACCAACCAGGTCGACGTCGGAGCTCCCCCCCAAGACCAGACGGAGGTTGCGGGTCTTGTTTAGGTAGGCGTAGACATGCTTGAGAGCTGTCCAGTGAGTGACGCCAGGGTTTGCGGCGAAACGCGCAAGTTGTGTGACTGCAAAAGTGATGTCGGGGCGTGTGGCGACGGAGATGTACATGAGTGCGCCGAGAGCTTCGCGATACGGCTTATCGCGCATGAATGCAAGGTCGGCGGCGGTCGCGGGACACTGATCCTTTGTGAGGGCGACGTTGGGGTCGATGGGGAGAGCAAGTGGTTTGATGTCGGCAAATCCATACCGTTCCAGGATTTGGTCGATGTAGCTGCCCTGCGACAGCTGTATCGTTCGCTTGCGTCGGTCTCTCCTCAACTCGATACCCAGCATCCATCGGATTTTGCCCGAGTCCACTATCTGAGCGGCTGGCTTAGGTTTGAACAATCAGACTGCCACAAGTCCCAGCTGGTCTGATGGATCAGACATTGGTGAAGTCTGATTGTTCAGACTAAAGGCCGGCCTGTATGGGGAGAGCTGTGTCTGATCAATCAAACATGCAGAAGGGTCTGGCTGAGTTTGAATTCCGCTCAGGAGCATTGGTGACACATTATAGGTGTTCGGAAACATGTCTATATAGGGCAGGAGGCCTTGATCTGTTGATGGCTGGGGTAAATAGGCACTCAGGGCATTGGGCTGGCGCCTCGGGGAGGCAGATGGCATCTCGGAACATGAAGGGGTAAGATCCTATCTCGGGATGCTGTTTTGGATCGGTAGGAAGGGGGATTACATTACTAGATGCAGAATTCAGAGCTCGGGTAGGGTAACAGCACCTTGGGACAAGCTCGGGAAGAGTGATAGCATCTCGGGATGCAGCCCGGGACATGACTCGGGATGGGCGACCTCAAAATGCAGTTCAGTTTAGGGGCAGTAGGCTCAGGTGCAGCATGATTATTACTGATCAGTCAAATACTGTTGAGGGATATGCACTATTGTATGACAAGGGCAGATGAACGAGCAAGAAAACAAGATTATATAGGTACAGTAACCGTGCATCTTCTATGCACGTCGAACACGCTTCCGCATCCGTGTCACGACAGGCGATGGAGAGCGGCTATGATTCTCTTCATCATCTTCGTCAATAGCTCGCTTTCCTCTACATATAATAAGCATAGTTGTTAGTGAATAGCCTTACGTCAACGACCAGCATACACACACCTCGCTGACAGCGCGGTTAACACCTGAATGAGCACCCAGTCGACGTCATTGATCGAGGCAATTAAATCCTCGACCGGAGCTGCCACTTGAAGACCAAGGAGACTCTCGAGAATGAGGAGAAATCCACACTTGCCTGGCCTGAACAATTCGCTCCAATCGCCCGCGCCTCCAATGACCAGTCGTCCAGCCTGCCTCTCTCGCCAGTCAGGATTCAGAGAATCCCACCATGCAAGCCACTCGTTCCGAAACCCGTTATGTCGTTCCGGCTTGATAACCACGCCGTTGCGACGGGCGTTCTGGATCCAAATAGATATTTCTCTTGGTCTACGTTCGGGCGCGAATCCCTTTGCCGGAGTTTGATAGTCAAGGGCCGCCTCGATAAGGATCCAATTGCTGACAATGCGACACCAAGACTGCTTGAGGCTGTCGAGCATGGGGGATGCCAGGAACCGGTCTCGATGATCTTGAATCCAGCCAGGGATAGTGGGAAGTGAGTTGGACGAAGGGGATTCGGGGCGATTATGAGGTGTAAGCGTTGAGGAACCTTCAGCATCTTCGGTACTCCCTGTGTCGTCCCTGTCAAGCGATAGCTCCTCGCGCGGCTCAGTCACGACTTGACCAGTTGAGCATGTGGCATCTTCAGCAGGTAGCTCGCCAGCGGAGGGAATATTCGTTGCTGATTCCGCGTGAGGTTGAAGTGTAGGCCTTGGCTTTGGGCGCCTTGTACCGGCTGCCGAAGGAATGTCGCCATCTAGCGCTTGCATCGTGGCAGACAAATTTTCTCCTTGGAACTCAAGATCTGATAGAGCGTTCAGCCTCATGATTTCCCTTTCCCGCTCACTACTCTCCATTGCATTGAGTTTGCGCATCAAGGCGGTGCCTGCCCCTACACGGAGCAATACTGATGGTGAGTCCAAGGTCTTCTCTTGGGCTGCGGGTTTGTTGACAATGTGTGGAGATGGTGTAGTCTTGGCCGTTCCACTGGTCGATCTGGTCTGCGGTCGAGGGATATCATTAGGAGGTTGGGAGGTTGATTGTTCTCCGTTGGATGCCGCCGCACTGGACTCCACAACTTCAGGTACGACATCCTCGTCCGTGTCCTGGATCTCTATATTTTTCAGCAAATCCTCGGTGTTTATAGCAGGGGTATCAACTAGGAAGGCGGCGATTCGTTAACAGAACATGTAGACAAAGGGTAATGACACGGTTATACCTTTTGTTGCTCCTAAAAACTTGCAGAATTGACCAAGGACGTTAAGGCGAAATCCGTCCCTGTCGAAATCGAAGAAGTCCTTGGGGACTGGTTCTGCGGTAGTTCCGTAGTGTACGACAGAAACGAGATACTTCTCGGTGGGAGAGCTCGGTGCTGTTCCACCTAATAAGGTGATGTTCTGTAGTCCTGTTGCTTCACTAATTAATTTCAGGAGAGGTGTGACAATGGGTGCCAAGCGACGACGTGCGCTGTGGATTAGGTCAGTGATTGGTTATCAACAAGGTTATTACGCATCACTCACTTTGCTTGCACTTCAGGATCATCCGCTTGTGCCTGAGCTAGGTGTTCCTGCTGTCGCGTGGATTCCTCGAACTCGCTGTCAATCGCCTTTTGAATGGCCTCCTGCGTCTCTGCATCCGCCTCCTTCAGTAAGCGTCGAGCAATTTCTGACCGAAGATGGATTCCCTGTTTCTTGGTGTTCTCTGGTAAGTCTTTTTCTTGAGTAAAGATGTCGTTGATCTTCTTGGTGTTTTGGTTCAAGTACATTTGCCATCCAGCCATCCGCTTCGGGGGTCCCTCGACAGCCTTACGTAGGCCCTTCAGCGCAATACTCCACGGATCGTTTCGACCGCCGCCTTTTGTGTCAGATGCATGTCGACGGTACCAAGACTTAATACTCTGTGCTTAAGTGAGTTCAGGCCTCTGTGCGCCGTACTATGAGCTTACCTCGTTCATAGCGCTTATCACCTCCGATTCAGATGCGTTCGCCGCACTAGTCATTGTCGAGCGAGCATCCTCGACGGTGAACTCTCTCCAGAAGGACCGGTCGATAACAGTCTCCCAAAACTTGGCAAGTGCCGCCGTCCGCCCACTGTCTCCCTTTGCAGGGATTGCCCTGTATGAGGCTACATGCGACTGTAGAAATTCCAGAATCGCGCCGCTAAATCATCCCGGATTCCCTGCTTTCCCTCCTTTGGATGCCTCTCGCTGCTCCTTGGTCCTGGCATGTCGCACCACGCCTAGGCCGCCTGCCTCATTATGCCCATTCAATACCGTTTTGTTTGACACATGTCGAGGAACAGTGTCTATAACAGCGCGTTATTTTTATGCGATGATCTCCATATTTGGCATTACACGTACTAGGAATGCCTGCTTGGGGTTCTACTTGTAAGTCTGCCCCTTGTGACCTGTCTGCCGCGGTGGACATTGTTGTTAATATGGCAAGTGTAGCTGGTGTAAAGGCGGGTTTACGAGCAAAGGCCTGGCACGTTCCCCAAATCGCTGAATCTGGTAATCGACTTCACTACAAACGGTATCATTCCTGCTATTCGCGTCGGTTCCCCCACTATTCGCTCCCCGCTGTTGTATAGTTGAACAAATAAGATTCAACAGCTCCATACATAAAGGTTGTGTGTCGAACCATCCCCATCCCCATTCTTATGTTCACCCCACTTCGTCCCCGTCCCCTGCACCACTTTCCCGCTATGTCTCTCTATCCTAAACTTACACCTCCACTCACTCCTGCCAATCAAGTCGGAGATGACGACGATTATCCTGGTGATGCCGAAGCTTTTGATTTGATCAGGTGAGAGCTCACCGTTGTCATTGACATCGAGCTTACCGTTGTGATAGCAAATACCAAGACCCAAGCGAAAAATCTCCTGAAAAGCGCGGGGACACAGCTCAGCTCGTTGGCGATGCTCTCGCAGGTTTGATCGTGTTGACGGAAATTGCACCGATGCCTCCTCAGCAAACAAAAGCGGACCTATACTGGGTGTCGTTTGACGCTTATCACCCCGGAGTTTGGGATCAAAAGTAAGTAATACGACGCTTACATGTACCAAATCTGACGTGTGTCACTAGAGCGCACCTGCTAAAAGAACTGATCAACAACTCTGGCGGGACTTCCACCACCACGAAGAGTTACTCCGAAGCCTGGAAGCTTTGGCGGCGCGGAAACTTGCAGCGCAAGGTGTCATGGGGCAAAAACATATCTCGGTACAGCATTTTCCCTCGAGTTGTCGAGGACTCTCAGATGGGTGCATACTCGCGCAGCCAGCAGGCACCTGGCACGAGTGTGTATACCATTGGGGCACACAGTCTCAACGAAGCAGTAAGCGTCATGGAAAATTTCACTCGACGGGAGCCATCTCAGCTGGCGGCACCCCCCTCTTCACCTACCCACACGTGCACCCTTGATAAGCAGATCAATGAGGTCAAGACGACATCCTTTGATAGTGACATGGATGATTCGTCGGACGAGGCTTCTGTCACACCGACAAGCTCTTGTGCTGACACCGCCGCAGTCAAGCCGGACATAATCAGCCCCAGTCACGTTCGAATCTCGAAGCCCCGTGTTGCCGCTGCACCGACCCCTTCTACGTCTCGCGAAGCTCCATCTACAACTGGTAGGCGCACCCCCTTCGTTTGGCAGGAAATGGTACTCTCGTCTACGGGCACCACGAACAGGAGGCTGCCGCTACAGAGTGGGATGTCACGGCCACGCGCTGTGTCCATTGAGTCGTCAAGCTCAATGTCGGATATCAGCACCGCATCGCCAGATATCAGCAGTCCTGGGACCGCAACACTTGCGGGCTTTACGGATCTGAGTAGGCATTGCTTCTTATTGTTTGACATATCCTGACATGTCTATCAGGCACGCGCCCTACCCCTTCTTCAAGTCCAGTGCAGCAGACACCCAGCCCGCCAAGTCCCGTAGTTATGATGGATACTATTCTGCCTGCCTCCGGCTCTGCTCAGGATCTGCATCCCGAGACAACTGACACGGATATGTTGCTGCCCTTGTCTTGTCGGTGGGTGGTATTTGCAGGCCGTAACACTGGTATCTATGTCAACTCGTAAGTTATATTATCGTAAGATTCGTTCTATTTGTCTAACGGTATACAGGCGCGACGCAGATAACGCCGCGGGAAATTGTGAAGGTGCTTACATGGGCGTGTACCCCAACATTGACATCGCATCATACAAATATTACGCCGCCCACCAAGCCGGCTTGGTCCGTGAGTTGTGATGCTCAAAGTGTGGTTTCTGTTTTCTTGGCTTGTGCTTGTTGCGTCCTATAGATTTCTTGTTTGTGCAAAATTTTCATGTCGTATGATGCCCCGCGAATGTCAGTATCTCTTAGCGTTGTACGCCCGTTGCAATACATATCATTGCATGCACATAATTCGCGAGAATTCATGACGCTACCATTCTCAGAATATAACGACATGTTTGTGGGTATGTTTTATGTTTTAGGTATGTTTTATACTGTATTGAGTGTCCAGACGAAGGTGTATGATATATCTAAGGTTCGGATACACCTTCCTTTATGTTTGTTGTTCCATTGAAGTCTATTTGAGAGCAATAAAGTATGTTTTTTCTATGTCATGCTATGTTTTCGTATGTTTTTTGTTAGACTACAGTACTCTGGATTTGACTTTGGGGAATATAACATCAGATCCACTCGAATACAATAGCAATGCACACATTCCAGATGTTATAATTTTATAGGGAGAACATTATGTACACGGCCTGTATGTGCGTAGACAGCCACGAGTGTGCCAAGGTAAGAGCCCGAAGATTAGAGTCAGTACTGTTACAATATCTACCGAATGCACTGTCCGCCGAGTGTATACCTCAATGAGGCGTGTTTTAACTACCTAAAAACAGATGGTAGTCACTCATAGTAATATGCAGTCGTCGCAGCTGGTGGTCTACCGTAGGCACAAATTAATAGACACACTTTGATCACCTCGGCACGGCGACAATTCCGTCACAAGAACAGATGTAGCCGGTGTACTACAAGTTTACTCAAATCAAGGATAACGCAATTTATAAGACAGTCGTTCAGCATTCGTGTTTGTGTAGGTCTAGTTGGTTTTCAGAGGAAGGCATGGCAAAAACGTTATGTCGCGAGGTTAGCGCTAAGGCTTACCGGTTGACCATATCACCAAAATCCTTGTCTCTTACACTAATCTTGCCTCATCTATCGTTTGCTACTTGACGGTTTCTATCTAGTACCATCTCGACATTCGCATTTTTTGCAATACAAGTGGGCTGCTTACTCACGTTCAACCTCAATCCCGATGCTCTGCGATGGACAAACGGCTGGGCAGAAGACTTGCTTTTGTACACTAGGTTCCTGAGAAATCTAAGTATAAGAGTCGATCTAGGGTTGCGTAGGCCGTAGCTCACGGCTGGTTACCAATAGTGAGTATTCTTTACGATTAGATAGAATCCGAGCGGATAGTCTAAACTTCTACTCTCAGCTTTAGAGTCATTGTTTGATCAGAGATTATAAGTGCGAAGGCAGAAGTACGGTGTGCTCAGTGCGTAATCCCTCAATGTGTCACAAGAAACCCTGTTCATGTGAAAGATGTAGGGACCCAGGAGTGTAATGCACAGATGCCTGGAGATCTCGGACAAATACAACGCCTCATAGCACATTGTGCAATCACAGCTTGTAAGGGGCGTCATCGCTGTCAAGACATCACTTTGGGTGTGCATTGCTCGGTACCCGTCCATTCATCAAATGGCTAACGCGCAACAAACGTTTTCTTACCACAGGCTATCACCTTTTTTCGTCAGAGTTTCACTCGACACTCCCCTTTGCTATGGCGCGGAAAAGAAAACGCGGCTACACAAACACGTTCTACATCAAGCCGTCCGAAGTCTCCCAGAAAGATGCTCTTGCTGTAGTCGAGCGCGTTGAGGGTTCCCGCGTCATTCGTCACACAGCCATTGTTGCAGCACCGGAGACAGCATCTGGTCCCAAGCCTTTGAAGAGGGACTTTGAGGATATAGTTGATCTACTTGGCGACACAGAAGACGTCAGGAACTTGCAAGAGTCAGAAGAGGTTATTCAACATTATATACAAGCTCCAAAGACGGGACGGAACGGAAGGAGCCATGGTCAATATGCTACTACGGTGGGTTCTATGCCTGCGATAGTATCAGACATCATGTCTAACGTCTCTTAGGTACATGATCAAGTGCTTCAAAATTGGATAAACGAAGGTCATCGTGAGGTGTGCTTAGCAGAGATGCTACGACTTGAAGGCTGGCGAGGAGCCGACAAGAACAAGTGCCCATCATGTCCAGTCGCTTCTTCCCGTATCCCTACTGTACGCTGCGACGACTGCTGGTCCAGCGAAGTTTTGTGCGCGGAATGCTGCATCCAGAAACATCGCGACCATCCTTTTCACCGAGTAAAGGTGAGATCATGATATATAGTTCCTTCATGCAAGTCTCATATACGTGTTCGCATAGCAATGGAACGGGACGTTCTTTCAGAGGGTGACTTTGCAGTCTCTTGGGCTCATTATTCAGATTGGGCATACCGCACATGAACAATGCCCCCACCCCTATCCCGCCCCCCGAAGCTTTCTGATTCTTCACACAAACGGATTCCACCCAGTCACACTACAATTTTGCCACTGTAGCGCCACTCACAATGCCGGTACCCGCTACGAGCAACTCCTTCGTGCGGAGCTGTTCCCATCCACAATTGTAGACCCATCAACGTGTTGCACTTTCCGGTTACTGGAACATTTTCATCTGCTCACTCTGCAGAGCAAATAACTGCATACGACTTTTATACGGCGTTAGCAAAGCAGACTGATAACACGTTAACAGCAAAACAATACGTGAGTATTCATCGCACGGTTTGAATTGTAATGTCCTTGATACCAACTGCATGCCTTAGGACAGACGGAAACCCTTTCTCCGCATGGTGCGCCAGTGGCGTCATCTGAAGATGCTCAAACGCGCAGGACGAGGACATTACCCTAATGGTCCAAAGACGACAGTGTCCGGCGAGCTCTGTGTCAAATGTCCGGCGTGTCCTGATCCCAACGTTAACTTGCCCGACAATTGGGAGACAATTTCGGATGATCTCAAGTATGTAAAAATGGTGTCGTCTCAACTCTCACTAACATTTATTATAGATATCTCTATACGACAGTCATTGCATACGATGCAAATTTTCGACTTCGACGAAGAGCTATCTCAAATGAAGTGCGAGATCCCGCCTTTGCATCCGGCTGCGGGTATTTCGTGGAGGATACTGCATATCGAAGCTATTTGAAAGGCCGGGTCGATGAGAGCGAGGTATGTCATTCGCCGCAAGTGTTTTTTTTTATTAAATATTAACTCTGGTGCTTCTCCTAGATCAATACATGTACTGGCTTCGCAGCTCTCATGTCCAATAACAAATATACAAAAGGTTATGCAACGACCGGCGTTGTTGCAGCAGTCGATGCGCGTCATGGCTTTATACTTCCAAATGGAGTTGGGGACTTACAGAAGGCAGAAAGGTATGTAGCCTCAACCAACAGTTGCATATCGCTCAAACATGTATCGTAGGTATTGCAATGTTGACTATATTGCAGGGGCAACATGGCGACTTCTTCCGGCAGGTGTGCGGCACGTATTTTCCTACGATATCGTTTGTCAATGGGCTGTCCATCTCGCGGAGCGTGTAACGCACCTACCCGAACATGTGCGATTTGAGATCCCTACGGGAAATGACCTTCGATACGCCATCCCAAAATTCCACTTTCGAGCTCACAAGCACGAAAATCACGACCACTCCTCGCTCAACTTCATGCCGGGTGTTGGACGCGTTGACGGCGAAGAAATCGAACGTCACTGGTCAAGACACAATATGGTAGCTTATAGCACTCGTGAAATGGGCCCAGGTTCGCGTCACGATACCTTAGAGGATCACTTCGCCTATGCCAACTGGCAAAAATTTGCTGCGCTAGGTTTGTCACTTTCCCCCTTACTGTGCACGGCCTCTCATTCATTTCACCATTGTGTTTCACCAGGCATATCCTTAAAACGAAAATTGAAGGACGCAAGCATCGAGAAGCTTGTTCAAGACCGGGTCTTTGACGACTTTTGCAGTCAGCTCAGACCAGAAAATGTGGAGAGTGGACCCAACAGGTCGTTGTATGGGAGAATGATACAACCACATTGAGTCCTTACCACATACCGTCCTCCGGTCAGTACCTTTTGATTGCTGCGCTTGGGGCTCCTGAGCTAAGATATACATCCTTAGGTTTAACTGAAGCCGAAGTGAGAAAACAGCTCCTCGAAGATGGTCCGCTTGACGTTGACGGGGAAGACGAGGCAATAGATCAACACGGAACCCCTGCGGCGATGCTCATTGCGTTGATCAATTTGGAGGAGCAACAGTATGTCGCCTGCTTTACCGTGTCTGACCTACTGCTCATATACTATAGGACTCGATTCCGCGCACGTTTCCCACGACAGTCGAATGGCCAGCCATTGCGAACGGCCGAAGTGTTGGGAAAGCGAAACAGCCTACAACGTAGGATTACTCAACTGCGAGTGATGCAAGCGGTGTACATGCCTATTGTACCCCAACTTGTATCGCGCCGTCAACGCCAGGCAGATCATCAGCGTGACCACTTACCTGAAGAAGAGCAACTGTTCTTCCCATCGGAGCTGACAGGAGATGACCTCGACACATGTACACCCGGAATTGTGGAGATAGAAGAACAACTGCGTGAGGGTCAGTTGCACGACGCGCTGGAGAAGCTTAGGCTACATCTACATATCAAGACCCGGCTCGTCATATTCAAGGACCGCAATGTTCGCAATCAGGCCGCCACTACACGAGCACGGTCCACCATCAGCTCCAATGAGTCAAAGGTTCGTGCATTCGCTGCCAAGTACCGGAGGGCACGAGCTGCAAAAGCTGCTATTGCTGGAAGAGGGGACTGGGAGAAGAAGTGGCGGGTATTACATGACAGCGATATACGTACGATGTCGGATGAGGCAGCTGAGGCAGTCCAGCTCCTTAATCCAGCTACAAGCGAAGCAACTCCTGTTCAATCATCGTTGCGCGGCATCACCGAAGGACGGCGAAAGGCATCGTGGATCTGGCTCTCCGCGGATACTACACAGAATGGAGATTACACCGGTATCAATGCTGGTAAGTGCTATTATCTTCGATACTGAGGGACTGTTATTTACTGGGCCCCCAAACAGCGCTGCGTGTCGAGTTTCTGAAGGCTCGTGCTCGATGCCATCGGTTCGCCGAGGAGATTCGCATCGTCAAAGAAGAACAGAGGCGAACGTTCGTCTCCCTTGAAAAAGAGGCCGTACTGTGGGATTCACGTCAAAACGTGCCTCACGTGCAGGATGCAATTTTACGCGAAGGGTTGGCTGCATACACAGCTGAACAGGCCGGCCTGCGATGTTGCTTCGTGCATACATTTCAAGCACTGTGGAATACTCCCATTACGGAGATGGGCCTCTATACAATGGACGAAGGTATGGAGGACGACGACGACGAGTTAATACAGATGCAAGATGACGACGGGGAGATCAAAAAGCATGACATGGCCTCAGAATCTGAAGATATAGGCGATTCGGACGGTGATAACCTGGGTTTTGAGTTGGGTAGTGATTCAGACAATGACTAGGATGTACCTGTTTAGTACAATGTATATAAGGCTTGCGCAGCTGTGCCTGCTTCGTTATGGTATTCTTATTAAGACCCTAGCCCGTGTCCCGGCCTGCATCCTAACCATCATGCTATCACCCTTCCCGAGCTTGTCCCGAGGTGCTGTTACCCTACCCGAGCTCTGAATTCTGCATCTAGTAATGTAATCCCCCTTCCTACCGATCCAAAACAGCATCCCGAGATAGGATCTTACCCCTTCATGTTCTGAGATGCCATCTGCCTCCCCGAGGCGTCAGCCCAATGCCCTGAGTGCCTATTTACCCCGGCCATCAACAGATCAAGGCCTCCTGCCCTATATAGACATGTTTCCGAACACCTATAATGTGTCACCAGTGCTCCTGAGCGGAATTCAAACTCAGCCAGACCCTTCTGCATGTTTGATTGATCAGACACAGCTCTCCCCATACAGGCCGGCCTTTAGTCTGAACAATCAGACTTCACCAATGTCTGATCCATCAGACCACCTGGAACTTGTGGCAGTCTGATTGTTCAGACCTAAGCCCAAAGGTGACTATCTCCAAGTGGGATTTGATCGCGGCCTTGAGTGAGTCGACTGTTTTGCGGTCGTGTCCTACAAGTGACATGTCGTCGACGTGCACAAAGACAATCAGTACGGTTTGGTTGCGCGGACGTTTATAGTATACCGCGTGATCGTGTTCCGACCTCGTGAACCCCAGCCGAGTCATGACTTGCTGAAGCGTTTTCGCCCATCGTCGTCCGGCTTGTTTGAGACCGTAGAGGCACGTAGAGAGTTTGAGGACCTGTCCGGGTTCGAGGCCCTTGAGCTCGATACCTTTTGGTGGTTTCATGTAGATGTCTTCGCCATGCTCTAGTCGTCCATAGAGGTAAGCAGACTTGACGTCGATTTGGTCGATCTCGTAGCCTTCTTTTGCTGCCAAAGCAAGGATCGCGCGGATAGATGCCATCTTCGCGACTGGTGCAAAAGTGTCGTCGGCGTTGTAGTCGATCCCATCTACTTGAGTATCGCCTCTAGCAACGAGACGTGCGCGCTGTGATGTCTCGTTGCCGTGTTCATCTCTCTTGGTGCGGAAGACCCATTTGGAATTGATGATGTTGACTCCAGAGGGTGGTGTGACGTATGTCCAAGACTTGCGCTCTTCTAGTCGAGTGATCTCGTCGTCCATCGCAGCTTTGATAGCTGGCCAGTTCGGGCGTCGCATAGCCTCAGGGAGAGAACGCGGGTCAGCGGATGCAACATCGGACATTGCGTGTACCATGTTCGCTGCTAAGACAGACTCCGGCTCGTCTAGCTCGTCTCCAGTGATGGCTCTGCCTTCCGTGATTTCGCGAAGCTTTGCAGAGGGCTTGCGAATACGCTTCTCGGTGGGCACGTCGTCTTCAGAAGGGATGATGACGTCGGACGGAACTTCGGTGACCGTGTAGTCCATGGGCGTGAGAGCATGAGTGTGAGCGGGGAGTTTCTCGTTGACAACTTCAAGATCAAGATCCATATCACTGCGCTCCCCCTCAACGAGAGACGGGGTGCGAGTAGAGAACACAATGTTCCGCTCGACAGTGGCACGGCGTGTCGTTGGCCAGTAAATCCAGTACCCATTGGAGGTGAGATCGGGCCCCAGCCAGCGACCCTCCTCAGCTCGGTCAGAGAGCTTCGAAGTTTTCGCGGCCTTGCGCACAAAACAGATGGCACCGAAAGGATGGAGGTCACTGACATCGGGCACTGTCCCAAACCGGCACTCGTAAGGCGTGCGGTAGTCAATCGCACGCCGCGCAGTGCGGTTGAAGAGGTAGACGGCGTACTGGTGAGCATAGCCCCACAGCGTCCGTGGCAGACCTGAACCGGCTAGCATGGCGCGCACAGCATTGAAAATGGTGCGGTGGCAGCGCTCAGCGGCTCCGTTGTGTTCAGGTGTGTCGTGCACAGTTAACTTGCGCACAATGCCGCGACGAGCAAGGTAGGCGGTCATGTCGTCTGAGAGAAACTCGCCGCCGCGGTCGGAGTGAACAATCTTGATGCGGACACCATGCTGAGTGTCACAGCTGGCCTCAAAGGTGACGAATTTGGCGAAGGCTTCGTCCTTGGAGCGCAGAATGGGTTCCTCCAGCCAAGACGTGGCGTCGTCGAGCAAGGTGAGGGTGTAGAGGCCATGGTGAGCCGTCTGTACCGGCGCGGGACCCCAGACATCCATATGAATGATATCGCCAAAGGATGTCGCGCGTGGTGAAGTGCGGTAGGCAGCAATAGCTTTCCGCGTAGCTTTAGAGCGAAGGCAAGCTTCACACTCGACCTCAGTGCGGTTAGTGAGTGAAACGCCCGCAATAGCGCCATTCGCGAGCATGCGGCGGATGTAGGAGTACGAGATGTGCCCTAGACGAGTGTGTAGCTCGTAGAGGGACACTCCGACAGCTCCAGCGGTCAAGGCCTGCTCATCGTGGGTGACTCGATAGAGGCCGTCGACCTTGGGGATAGTCGCCACGCGCGATCCTGTGGGCCCGCGCCGAATGGTACAGGTGCCTTGCCAGAAGGACACATGCAGGCCGGCGTCGTCCAGTCGAGGTAGCGAGACCAGGGTTGCTGACATGGCGGGCGCATAGAGGACGTTGGTAAGGCGGTAGCGCGTGGAACCGGTGCCGTTGGGTGCATTGACATACAGGTCGCCGGCGCCGACAGCCTGGAAGTGTTGTGAGTTGGCGGCGCGGATAGGACGTGGATGGATGTCGCGAAAGTTTTTGAGTAGGTGGCGGTAGGGCGTCATGTGACTGGTAGCGCCCGAGTCATAGATTTCCACGGTTGAAGTTGGCTCGTCGTCTGGTTCAGTGATGACCGCCACGGCCAGCTCAAACGCGGCCCATCCTTCGTCAATGGTGACAGCTGCAGATGCGGCTGTCTCCTTTGGCTTAGCAGTTGCGGCAGCCTTTGCAGGTGCGTCCGCGGCTGAATTCGCTTTCTCACCTCCCTTCTTTTGAGCAGGAGTGGGGCACACGTTCGACTTGTGGCCCTTACCAGTACAGCGATAACAGGTAACGTCGCTGTCTGCAGATGAAGGGTTGTCAGATGACTGACGACCTTTTCCCTTCAGCTTCGAAGGTTTCCCTCGCGGCTTCCCCCTCTGCGGCGTGGTCGCCACGTTGGCGCTCTCCTCCCGCTTCGGAGTTTTCGACCCTCCGGAAGATGTTTCACGGGATCGCGCTTCGGCGCGCAGCAGCGCAATCACCTCGTACGGATCAACAACAAGAGGTGCGGCCGCAGTCGCGTTATGCACGCGAATGGAGTTTTCGTATGCCCAAACCATAGGTTTGAAGGCGTGCGGAATGGAGGAGATAATGGCGCTCAGAAACTGGGAGTCCGTGATGGGCGTGTTGGCCTCAGTGAGGTCGTCGTGGATTTGAAGCAGTTCATCAAGGTGAGCTTGTAGCTTCTTCCCGTCGTTGCATTTCATTGAGAAGAGCTTCTCTAGCGTCGATGCACGTGTGAGGGAAGTGTGCATGCCGAAACGTCGTCGTAGAGCCTCCATGACGTTGAATGGCTCCTTCTGAGACTTCACCGTCAGCAAGATGGCATCAGGCATTTTCGACATCAACGCCGCACGCAGCGCACTGCGTTCGGCTTCCTTATCCTCCTTGAGGATATCCGCTGTTCCGCAGCCATCAGCAGCGATAGCAACGCGTTCGGACCAAATGTGATAATTGGATCCATCAGTTCTGAGTTTTGGTACGTCGGCAAAGGCTTTGATGATGTTGCTAGCCATTGCTGATTTGGATCGAGGTGCCGCAGCGCCGTGATTTTCCAGTAGGACTTGAACTTCCTCCGCAGAGTCTGCTCGTGGGATTTCGGAGTTACGAGTTCCGCGAGATCGACGAAAGATCCGTGTGACCTGACTAGGGTCGGTGTCTTCGTTCCAATCAGAATCGACAGAGGTACCTGCTACACGCGAGTAGCGGTTTGGACAAGGGGATTCCTCGCAAGGTTCCCAGAGACTTTCCGGATCAGTGTGATCACGAGAGCGGTCGCAAAGCTCAACTTTGTCGAAGTAGTGATGTAGTCCTTCACAGGGAAGTAGATTTTGGTCCCTCCTTTGCCTCGGCATCCAACAAGGGTGTCGAGATAGAAATCGTCCGCGAGATTAGAGCCTCGCGGGGCTCATAACCTAAAGGAAGGTTCGGCGGTTAACTGGACCTTCGTGGCGCGGTAAGCGCGGGCTCGGATCAAGCAGACGAGGACTGGAGAGAATAACTTCAATGTCGAGTAGACACTGAGAATGACATATGTATTTACCTGGAGAGAATACTATGTAACGTGTATAAGTAAACGAGTAGGAAATACGAGGGTATAAGACTTACACTTCAATGTCGAGTAGACACTGAAGTGAAGGAGTACGAAAGCTACACTATAAATACTAATTCGTCGTGGCTATGCTATACTATGGTCGCATGCACGACGGCACGAATAGTAGAGTGATCAGTGAAGCGGGAGTTTTACATGGGATGAAACGGAAACAGTATCAGTAAGAGATTTTGTTATCTACACTAACCATGTGTGCTCTGCGCACTTATCCTGTCGGCGTCGCAGTCGTTCCGCGACTGGATCTCCAACATGCTTTTCCTTTCACTTTGCTTTCATAGCATACTCGGTGTGCTCAGAGGTGGGGGGAGTTTTGCCGGCAGGTGGGGGACTACCCGCCGGATCCCTGCTGTCGCAAGAGGCCAGACCCGGAGACTATTGTCTACCAGAAGGGCAGCAGGTTACAACCCCGCCTCTCCCGTTTAGTCGGCGGAGCATCGCGCAACTCCTATTATTTGTATTTCTCCTACTAATCACCATATATCACACCACCTACATAGCACAAAACCCCTCCCACCTACTACCATTGACATTAGCAGAATGACAGTATGTTACATACATCCGTAGATACCAGTAGCCTAGTGTCTACCATAGGGCAATGCCCTCGCGGACAATAAACAAGGAGGACAAAAAAAAATCGTGCAGGTCTCCCGCCGCTAACAGACCGGCATCACTTAGTTATAATATACGGTATTATCTACCCGCGACCGCGCTTCGCGCGGCCGTGTAGACCTAGCCGGACTGGTGCCGGATCCCCTCCGCTACAAGCGACAAACCGCATACAATAGTCAAAAGAGATAGCATTCACAAAAACATTTGGCTAGTTTGGACTCTACTTGTATAATAGTACATAATTTGCTTAGTGCTTGCCGTTGATTCCGTTCACCTCTGTCTGACCCTCATGCACGTGGCTGAGTGCCGCGTCTGCCTTGCGCAGGTCGCTCTCGCTGAGGCTGTTCGACTTGCCGCCACCTGGCGTGCTGGCACCGGACATGACCGAGCTTGCACGTGAACGAACCTTCATGACGAGCGGGCTACATACAATGATAAGCACGAGTTATACCAACGAGAGCCAAAAACGTACAATGGGTAACTCTCTTCCTCTTCCTCAGCGGACATTGGCCACTGGTAGCCACGATAGTCGCTTGTGCCCAAAGCCTGCATCTGCACATGGTTCAGCCGAGGCTCGACATAGCCAACGAAACATGTACTCACCTCTTCCGTCAGCGTACCAATGTCACCAGGCGTCGCGATTCCCGACATCCTGAATCGCGGACTCGCAGGCACCGAGTTCGGCATCATACGCTCCATCCCGCTGAAGTCGAACTCCTCCTCTTCGCCCTCTCCCGAGTTGTAGAACGCATCCGGATACGCTCTCCGCAACGCGAGCTGCCTTGCCTTCGAGTACTCGATGCCGAGGTTCTTCCAATCCAGCAAGGGGCTGAGACGCTCTACACGGTTGCGCTGGTTGATGCGCTGTCGCCTTGTCTTGTTCACGAAGCTGAACATGTGGTCGGTGAGCTGGTTCACAGACTCTTCGACGGACTGACTGCGCCGGTCGATGATGTAGCAGCCTTCGTCTTGAGGCCGCTCGATAAGATCCTGCATGAAGCATCCAAAGCCGGACAGGTTCGTCGTCACCGAGGGGATGCCCATAACCGTGCACTCTGCAGGGGTATAACCCCACGGCTCGTAGTAGCTGGGGAAAACACCGAGATGGCAACCGCGCACGAACTCTTCGTAGTCCATGCCGAGGATTGGGTTGTTGGAGTTCAAGAAGTCGGGGTGGAACACGATCTTCACCCGGTCATTGCTGTGGTTGAAGAGTTGCACGCGACGAATCTGGTTGAGGATGGGGTCGGTGCTATCGTCCGCCATATTGTGGGTGGTGACGGGAGGAAGCTGGTTGCGCTTCAACGCAAAGATGCGACGTTTCAGAAGCACCTTATCCTCGTCCGAGAGTAAATCGGCGGGGGTAGGCAGAGTTCCATGTTCACTACAAAACGATGAGCTAACTTCGCGTATAACATGCGGATGACGCACCCGTTGGACCGCATAGCATGGTCGAACAATCTCTGCCCTATTTTATTCTGGATCTCCGTCACAGTGTCGCGCAGCTGCTTTGTTACGGCTTGTCCCTTGAGCGCATCGATGGTGTAAGAGTGTGTCGACGCGGGCATGATAACGAAGGCTATGACGGTAGTGTTGGAGCCCGATTTCTTCAGGCGGTAATTGAGGCCTACGACGGCGTTAGAGTAAGCCTACACAGTATCGAATCGGCAACGTACGTGCAAGTCCCTCAATAAACATGTCCACACCCTTATTGCGGTACTCATAACGACCAGCAGTAAACATCTGAAGATGACGTCAGCACCGCGACCCGATAGCAGAGATGAGTGAGACGCACGTAGAGTGTATTTTCGAGATCGAAATCATAGTGGCCGTAGAAGTGCCCTCTAACAAATTCGTGTATCTTCGCCTTCGCCGCGGCATGCAGATTCTGGAACTCGTGCATGGCTTGGAACTTAACGACGTTGAGACCGTTCGGGAGAACGCCATCCGGCTTGCGCTTGAGAAGGTGCTCGGATTCGTACGCAGTGATGTGAGAAACCGTAGTGAACACGTCGGCGCAGTGCGAGGCAGACCGTTCGATGCAGTAACGATGGTAGATGCCGCGTTTGCCCGCTTCGTGATCAACATCGAAATATTGGAGGTTGTTATAGAAGTCCACGCTGCCCGCACACAGATATCGGCCAAGCAAAGTAGCATGGGTAGTAAAGACGGTGGTGATGTCGATGTGGCGTTTGCGGCATAGTGGGATGGCGAGCCCCGCCTGCCACTCATGGAAATGAGCAATGACGGCGGTGGTCAGTTGACGCGAGACATACTAGAGATCGTACGATTAGAGGGAGCCCCAGAGTATAAACAGGTTACGTACCTCCCCAAGGAACCAAGCAACTATATATCCAAACACGATAGTCTCATTGGTCTCATGATCATTGGGTGGTGTGGGAATACCAGCGAGGTTCCAGAGATCCCCCTTCCACTCGTCCAGGCGAGAGTATTGGCTGCCGGTATCGAAGAGCAAGACGCGAGGCGATCCCTCGACGAGCCACCGCCCGTAGAGACACTTGACTCCAGCGCTGCGAAGGGCATCCAATGTTGCGGCGAGATGGGGATCTGTAGGCTCCTGGGCTTCAACCTCCATGGGGGCCGTTTTGTAGCTGAGGGGGCCTATGAGGCAGTACCTGTCGCCATATTCTGAGACAGTGACGGGGACCTTGGTCTTGATTACGGTGTAGATACCACCGACTTTGTTTGCGACCTCCCAAGCGCACTCGAAGAGAAGCGCGTTCCGCACGTCGCGCTTGACTTGCGGTTCCGACGCCATGGGGAGATTTCAAGATAAAGGTGAGCAGATGGAGAGGGTGCTGTCAGCGAGGACAGAGAGAGGTAAGAAGCAGGGTGAGCGACAAGGTCGCGGTTTAAGAGAGAAGAAAAGCTGTTTTCCGCTGGCTCGAACTTCCCCAGAGCCGTGACGTCACGCCACGTGTGTTTCCCCGCACGTTCCTGTCCAGACGCCGTGACACGACCGTGACGGCGGGAGAGGCTCTTGTCACGACGTCCATCGACACCAAGGGCGCGTCACCGATCACCACTAGACCCGCCTCACCGTCACCGCGTCCAACGCCGACGCTGCCAACGACGACGACGCGAGCTCTGCTGCCAATGACCGTGTATGGACCGCACCTGCCGCCGCCTATAAGCACTCCGCATGGGGCTTTGATTGCCCTGATACAGCTCCTCGAGCGCCGACCCCGTGCATCAAATAAGCCGTGCCGTTCAATCTTGAGGGCATTGTGACCGGGAAGCATTTCCCAGTGTTGCCGGGGCCTATATACCGCGACGACGAGGCTGTCCTCTTTCCCTCGTCTCTCGTGCTGCGAGGAAAGGCTTCACCCCATGAGATGACCCATGGCACCGTCGTCCCTCTCATCCTGAACACCGTTTCCAAATCGGCCGCAGTAAGTCCCCGACGCTGTCAGCTATTGCACACGCCGCTAGCATCAGGGGGGAATAGCAGCCTAACACCCTCCGTTCCAGCCCATCGTCCCTTACACCGTTGCCGCGTTTGGCACCCTTTTAGTGAGTACCTGTTCTCTTCTGCTTCCGCAAACCTTCCTCACACTCGGGACCACGGTTGTAGGTGTATGACTGGCTTTGCACGTTGTCGGATGAGGTAGCGACGATCGGGCTTTATCCGTTCTTGCCATGGTTAACGACTCTTCAGGTGTCCCTCGTATGGTCCCAGCCAGGGAATATTGGCTCGCTTCTCTTCTTCCTCAATCGTTATCCCCCCTTCATCGATACCTTTCTCTCTCTGCATTGTACAGTTGTCCCTACTCTCTCGCCCCCCGTTCTCGCCCCGTTAACGCTTATCTTTTGCAGCTCTCACGACATTAGAATCTCCCGAGGTAAGCACGAATCTCTGCTCTGACACCGAGCACTCGCGCTCATGATTTCCACGCGCAGGTTTGTTTGCAAAACTTCAAGATCGTCACATGTAAGTGCTGCTTCGTTGCCCGAGTGAACGGTACCATGGAAGTGGCCCAACACTGGAATGCATCTCTCATTCACTTACCTCGCAGGGCTGATCGTCTTTGGAGTCTTCATCGCGGAATGTAAGTTCTTCATAACTTGCACTTTCCAACTTTGACCCAACGCTGCTCATTTGCTCCCTAAACTGCGCCGTCGATCCCTCCTTCGCTTCTTTCAATATCACGGATACAACGCTAACTGCGGAATACCTATCGCGCGTTCAGCCGTGCACCTTCCTCCATCTTTCATCTGATTCCCCCGCGTTCCATTCGCCTATGCACATATCCTAACCGTCCGCCTTTTCACAGTGATATTGATGATCCGCACTTATGCCATTTTTGAGCGGAAACGATGGATGCTCGCTCTGCTGAGTCTCCTCATGGCGGTACGTCGGGATCTTCTCACTTCTCTCACCTCTCTCCCCTTCCTCCATCGCCCAGCCTCTCCCTCGTGAAACCTGTCCTTCTGGTGCAATCAGCCGCATTAGATACGGATAAATGTTATCACGGCAAAAACCTCTCTCTTGCGCGGTCGCTGACTTGTCAATGTCACATCGGACAGATCGTAGTCATCCCCGGGATCGTCATTGTCGATATTGAACTGAATAGCCTTTCATGTGGGTTTTGCTTTATTCCGCCAGCGTCGATCTGATGGAGAGCTTTCGCTGCGCAGATGGATTCCCCAAGGTCGGACCGTACACGGGCTGTTTTCTTACTAAGGCGCCTTCGGTTGTGATCATCGTTGCATACCTCTTAGTTTTGTTCACCGAGACGAGTGAGTGTCTACACCCTTCGTGCTATCCACATGTCACCGCTAACAATGCACTGTCCTTAGTCATTGTGGGCCTTACAGCCTTCAAAGCGATTCAGCATTGTATGCGCTCTTTCTGCTTGTTGAAGATCAGTGCTCATTATCACCGTTTCGTTACAGTACGTCGCTCTCGCGCTCCTCTGGTTATTAATTTATATCGGAACGGTACGCATGCGTTTAATTTCTTTCATTATTCCCTGCTCAACCGGACAATGTGGCCAGGCCTCGTCTTCTACGTCTATATCCTACGTACGTTCACTCGCTGGTGATCTTATTCTTCATTCACACCCTTGCATACTCAGTAATCTCACTTGCCAATGTTCTCGTGCCAATAGTCGGTCCTGTGCGTACTCGTGCACTCCTGGATCTACATTAACTGACATACGTACCCGTTGGTATAGTCGGCACTGGCCAACTGGCTCGCAACGTACGTCCACCCGGAGCTCCCGTCAACTAATGCAAATACTCACCACGGTTGCAGCCCACAACGCGCGCTGCACAGCATCTTCTGTACCCGCGTCCTCCTCTCGCTCCTGCACGACCGCAAACGAGTAATCGCCGCCCTCAACACCTCCAGCCGTAGTCAGAACGCCTACCGCTTCACGACCCTCCTCCCCTCATCCGCCGACACCGAGTTCTCCGCGATGACGCCCTCGGACCCGTACAGCACCGACGACTACCACGACGATGTATCTATAGCACAACTCGATCACAGCCGACAGGCAGGACCTGAAGCGTTGGAACTGGACGACCTTCACAGGCGGGATGAATATCACGGTGGGATATGGGCGGATAACGAGAGTGAGAGGGGGATGAACGCGGTTGAGACTGCCAGCCAGCTGTCGAAGGGGAAACAGAGGGACTGGAAGCGATGAGGCCGTTTGGTGGTGGGTAGTGCGGACCTCGTTTTCGGAAACCATGAGGCTCAGCCGACATATGCGCAACGGAGCCGGACTTAGAGATATGATATACCCGAATATGCCCCCGCTACGATAACCATTAGGCAGGCAGAAGGATACCAGTAACGTCCAGGCGGTGTAAGACGCAGCGCTGCCTCTTGCGGTGAGATATCCCTCTCACGTCGCTCAGCTCCACTTGTATTTTTGGCGGTGAATGTCACACGCAATCTATTTTCTGTATCAGACTGGCACACGATATCCCTCGATCAGAACGCAAATTGGCGTGTCCAGCGGTGCACTGTAACATTTGGTTCACCCGTGTGGCGTGGTCACACACCCGCAGGTTCACCGCCACGATCACGCCGTACAACTCCGGTTGCCCAAGCTCTCAGGTGCGTCCGAGGAGATATATACACACACGGGGGATGGAATTCCAGGCATAATACAGTGTTAAGTCGTACGAACAATTTATGCGATCTACTGTGTCTGGCTACCGTAACCTCGGATTCCTTCTGCAAAGCTCCAAGAGGTCTCAATTATGATTGGGTCAGAGATGGTGACGCCTTTCTCGGTGACCGTGCCAATCTGGTACTGATAACGGGGACAAAATGCATAAGGGTTGGTGTTTCTAGTTCCGAGTGTGTCTGACATACCTTGTTCAAGCTGCGTGCGTCACGGTAGAAGAGCACACGCATGCAGTCCTGGATAATCTTGCGTGCCTCTTCCTCCGTAAGGGTGTCCTCGTTGCCGTCGACAACATTGCGTAGGAGCGGGATGGCAATGTAAGCACCATATCCAGTAGCGATTGATGGCGACGAGTAGGTCGTGCCGAGCAGATCCACATAAGACAAGAAACTAGATATCTCGGTCAATAAAGTATGCGTTATAAGTAGCATGAACACGTACGGTTTGCCGTCCTTGATGCCGCCCACCAATAAAGAGTTCCACAAAGGGTTCATCTTCGACCTCCGATTGTACAGGACTCGCGAGAGGTACTCATGAATCTCCGCAGGGCCAAGATCGTGGTGGTCACCAGCAGTGTACTCATCGCGAACCAGGTTTTCAAGCAGAGTCTGGATGTATTGGAAGTCGGACATGTCGCCGGAGGCTCCCACCAGTGTTGAACTACCTACGGCGTGTAGACGAGTGATTGACTTGAAGCGGGCCAGCGAGCCGTACGATGCTACAAAGCAGCGATTTAATGCACAACTCTTGCATAGGGAAGCCTATACATACCCAATGTGTCCGCCGCCATCATGATTCCGTCCTTGTACTTGATAGCAAGTACACTCGTACCAGTCACGATGGGTTGTCTGAACATAAACGTTGAGCGAATTCCCCTGCGTATGAGATATCATACATACTGTGTGTGCTGTACGCCTTCCGAGAAAGTATCGGTGTGAGATTGCGGTCGTTTGTGAAGAGGGTATGTGTTGAAGGCATCATGGCTGTCATCGAGCTTCGTTTATGTTAGCCTTTACATGTTTATAATCGGCAATAATGAACATACAGGGCGGCCCCAGCTCAGCGGAAAGTGGTCCATCGTCCCTTACTGTGTGAAGAGAATGAGTAGGAGCTAGATTGGTGAAGGAGCAGATGCACTATTGAGACGCGCAATCCAGTACGCGCAAGCTGAGGACGCGTTGCATACGTAATCAGCACCCACGACCGGATTTAGCATGTCACGTTGATGGCGAGTCGCCAAAGCTCTTCACCAGTTCGTCTATGGCTACAATGGCTCTCATGACAAAATATGTTCGCAGTCCGTTGTATTTACGCAAGATTATTGTATTCTACAGTTTTTCCGCACGAGCAGCACTGTACGCCGCCTTTGAGTTTTGCTGCATCTTGAGCATCTCGTTCTCTCGGCGGATCGCTGCCCATGCAAACGCTGTCCCTGGCCCACCAGCCACAGTACATAAAAGCATATTGCGGATCCATCCACTTGATCTTATGCCTTGTTCACCACTCATAATCGAAAAATGGTGCCATCCGAAAAATATAAACGCAGCCACTGTCATGAATAACCAGTCGTGCTGGAAGAGTAGTCGGATGGTTTGCCGGTACGGAGGGACAGTCGATGCAGTAATGTGGTATGGAAAATATGGGTGGAGAATGTACGGCACGAAGACGTGTGCGAATGAGGTCGAAGGATCACTGGAGAGTAGAGCGGGAATTGCCGTTGCCCAATGAGCAATGGCTGAGAGTAACGCAGAGGCTTGGTACGAGCGTTTTATCCAATGTAACGCTTTTTGCGTTCCATTCGTTACTGATTCGGGTGGCGGGGCTGTAGCTGGAAAAAGGAATGTATCCACACAACGAAACAGCGCGTTCAGAAGGGATATGTAGAGGGGGAATGGCTGCCATATAGCTGCTACGATCTGTTTGGCATCGAGTGACATAGTCGTAGGTGCGAGGAAAAGCACAGCAGATGGCAAAAGGTATCCTATCGTGATAGCGGGTAGGAGGGTTCTTGCACGAGCGAGACCATCGCTAGGAAGTTTTGAGGCGTTCATCGGCATATAGTAGATGTGTGCGATAAAATAGAGTGGCAGCGTTGGACCCGCAGCAATGAGCTGCGCAAGTATGCCGAAGAACGTCGGGCTAGGCCACAGTCAGTATACAGATGTGACGAGGGACATTGAGATTTGCGCAAGATAGACTCACAATTGTATGATACTGAAAGTCTCCGCCTTGCCTGCCTCCCAATAGATGAAAACGAGTACGCCACATAACTGCGGTAAGAACCACAGACAAAACAGATGGGTCGCAGGGTCTCTGCCGTCGGAAGCGGCGCTGAACAATCCCGCAAGGCCGGTAAACATCTCGTCGAGGAGGTAAACTCCAGTGTATTGCCGACGAACTGGTAGGCCATCGGGATAGAAGCCGGTCTCCCTGACTTGTGCGAAAGCGACGAAAAGAATCTGTGACGAGGGAGGGATAAGGTAAATCATTGTGAAAGCCGCGACAAAGGCTGCCGCCAGCAACCATACGACATAGTTCCTGGAAGCGCGGACAGCTGTATCACTTGAGACGTGTGCCACTGCAGACATTTCGAAAGGACAGTGGACAGGCTATTACCGCCGTGTGCGCTGATATATATGCGGGCTTGACATTGTTGCATCCGTATGTCTTGAGCTAGAGTGAAGGATCATGAGAGTCGTACGATGCGATGGATGTAGCGTTGCTTCGAGGAAGCTTTGACCGCTGTGTCAGGTGGAGTCGCGTGCTGGATATCAGCGGATTTCTCACAGTTCAATATAGAAGAGCTCTCACATGAGATTATTAACTCCGCACTGTCGATTATGCTTCGCGTGATACTCCGCAGAGGCTGCCTCGGGTTTACATCCGCGTATCGCTCGCAACATCGCGCCCGAGCCAGCCCCGCCGACTAGCAGGAAGGTTGCAGACCGAAAAATGGTCCACCTGCGTAGAAAGGGTGTCAGCATACTCGTTGGACAAAAGCGCTGTCTCACCACGACGTTATGGTAATTCGACCCTTAGTAGGAAAACATACGTTTCGATTGATGATATGACAATGCACACACGGTACGCACGCTATGTCGGGTTCTGTCAATGCATGTCATGAGGCAATTGCTACGTCCTAAATGATTCCAAATTAGAAGACTTTGTGGCGTCGTCGGCCCTGACATCAGCGAGCTTAACACTGATGGCCCATCATTATTTCATCCCACAGTCCTCGTACCATACCACACCATATTATGTCTACGGTATGGACGTAGCTGATAAGTGGTTAGCAGTGCGATGACGAGTCAGTGATAAGTTCAAGCTTAACATATTTCTGCAATAGCGACCGAGATCATAGTAGGGGGGTTTGGCTCAATCTCCCACAGTAGAAGATAACCGCGGTCACTTGCAATGATGGCATGTAGTGTAAGTTGTGAGAATCGCACATTTCCACACAAGAGTACACAATACAGTTGCCTTAGTAGCCGAGGGGTACCTGCTCCAGAGTTTAGTTTTCCGGTGTGTTACGCCAAGTATCTATCCATACCTGGGGTAGCATGCTACTCCACTTTATAACCACCACGAGCTTCGAAAATGAACTCCTCCCTTTTCAGCGCAGCCCAGCAAATGGCGGCTCCCGGACCCCCAACAATAGTGATGATGTGTAGCTTCGTGGTCCATGCGGCAAAGCTCTGTTCAGGCCTCGACGTTTGCTGCTGCCATGAGAAAAAGACGAAGGCGGCGATTGTCATGGTGAACCAGTCGTGTTGGAAGAGCAATCGGCCGGCGAGACGATACGGCGCGAGGATCTCCGGCTGGTGGTTGGGTAAGTACTGGTGAAACCAGAATGGAACAAAGACTTTGGTGAACGAAGCCGCGGGGTTGGAGGTTGTTAGCGTGTACGCTAACACCCCTATGTGTATCATGGCCGCCAACAGTCCAGAGATAATGTATGTGCGCTTGAGAGGGTTGAAGTACGCGTTGTTGCTCTTATCGGCGCCAGAATCGACATACTGTAGGGCGGCGAGACAGATTGATATATACGCGGGGAAGGGTTGCCAAAATGCAGATATCATCTGGATGCCATCCAAGCTCACCCATGGTGGCGGCACGAGAAGCGCAACGGAGGGCAGAAGGAAGCCCACAGCAATAGCGGGCAAAAGCATCCGCGCCTTCGCAGGTGCGTTAAATGGTAGGGGAACATTGGGTGCATGTGTAATATTGAGGACGTGAGATGCGAAGTATAGCGGAAGGGTAACGCCGGCCGTGCACATTTGCGCAATAATGCACACCCACATTGGACTGTTGGACGCGTAAGACGAAGAGTTTCTTGAATAGCTGAGGACGTACTGTGTGACAAATCCAGACTTCGCCCTCCCCGCTTCCCAGTAGCTGAAGGCTAGCACGCTGCAAAGCTGTGGCAAGAACCACAGGCAGAACAGATGCGTAGCAAGATCCCTCCCATCAACTACAGCCGCGAAGAATCCTCCATAAGCGGTGAATATTCTATCAAGGATATAGTTGCCGGTATAGTGTCTCCGCAACGCCAAACCATCTGGATAGAATCCGGTCTCCCATGCACGGATGCTTTCTGGAAATAAGTCCCGCGAAGAGGGAGGCACAACGAATATAAGGTAGGCCGCCAGGCAAGATATCGAAGCCAGGGTGGCGACCACAAAAGTCTTCGATGGCATGTCGCGAGAACGAAAGGCAGAAAACAAGCGTTATGATGATAGGAGAGCTTTTAGAGATCGAGAAATGTGGTGGTGGCTGGGATACGTCGTCGTACGATTCACTGGCGTTCACGAGAATAAGCTCACCTTAGAGGCGTCGTGGTGCTAAGCAGAAACTAGCTCGGCTGTGTTCATGTTCGATGTCCATTGTCACTCTTATAGCATAGGCTAACATGCGAGCATGAGTCTGTAGTTGGTCGTGAGCGCGAGAGTTGGAGAAACTCAGAGCAGCTTGCAGAACTCCTTTCCCAATTTGGGTCTTATCCAGAAAATTGATATGTCCAGACGAGAGCGCTCACCAGGCGCACCTGCTTCTGCCCTGCCACCACCTTTCTATCGTTTTCATCTCGTACACTACGCAACGGGCCAGGCATCATGTCCAACGGCACGTATAATCCGTATACAAACAAACCATCGACCTCGGCTGTCGATCCCTTCATTGGATTCATGCCCCGCAATGTGGAGGCGAAAGCTGTTGTGCGAGTCATGGTACGTGTATTGGGTCTTTCACTCGGTGCAGGACATACTCTAACTGCATCCACTAATGATGTGTAGGAAGGAGACGTCAACCCGTTCACGAAGCAGCCTCATACACCCCAGTACAAGAAGATCCTGCAGGCGCGCAAATCGTTACCAGTTTACGCTCAAATGAATGACTTCTATAAAATGGTGAGTGCTTTGAACTGAACACACAAGGGAGGAGGTCAGAGTCTGCTCCAGGCACGCGACACCTCTGGTTAGGACCTCGTTAGCTAACTCTTGGCGAAGTATAACGAACACCAGATCCTTGTCATGGTGGGAGAGACTGGCTCCGGAAAGACCACACAGTGAGCACGAAACCGCCGTCCGTACCGTAAACCGAGGCTTATCTGTTATCCTTAGGATACCGCAATTTGTATGTTATTCGGACCTGCCGCATGCGTCTGGTAAGCTGGTCGCTTGCACGCAGCCTCGTCGGGTGGCGGCCATGTCGGTAGCCAAACGAGTGGCAGACGAGATGGATGGTGCGTACCTTTGGCATCCACACAGACGTACAACCTCCTAATGTTCCTCTGTACTAGTTCCTCTTGGGAAGCAAGTTGGATATTCGATCCGTTTTGAGGATATGACAGAACCGGGCACAACATTTCTGAAGTACATGACAGACGGTATGCTTCTTCGCGAAGCCATGAACGACCCGGACCTCAAACGGTATTCGACTATTATCCTCGATGAGGCCCACGAACGTACTTTAGCCACTGATATCCTCATGGGTCTGCTCAAGACACTCGCCAAGCGTCGCAGCGACCTCAAGATCATTATAATGTCTGCAACACTAGATGCCCTCAAGTTTCAAAAGTACTTTTCTCTTGTCCCGGGCGAGTCGGCACCACTGTTCAAAGTCCCTGGACGCACACATCCTGTAGAGGTATTCTACACTCAAGAGCCCGAGCCCGATTATGTAGAGGCCGCGATACGCACCGTGCTCATGATACATCGCGCTGAAGAACCTGGCGATATTCTACTCTTCTTGACTGGTGAGGAGGAAATTGAAGACGCATGTAGGAAAATCAAATTAGAAGCCGACGATTTGATCAATCAGGACCCTGAATCCGTTGGTCCGCTCGTGTGTATTCCCTTGTACTCGTCTTTGCCACCCCAGCAACAGCAGCGCATCTTCGACCCTGCCCCGCCTGCACGCGCTGGTGGTCCGCCAGGTCGTAAAGTGGTCATATCTACGAATATCGCTGAGACCTCTCTTACGATCGACGGTATCGTATATGTCGTCGATCCCGGCTTCTCCAAGCAGAAAGTCTACAACCCGCGTATCCGTGTCGAATCTCTGCTGGTCTCCCCTATATCAAAAGCTTCCGCACAACAGCGCGCAGGTCGTGCAGGACGCACAAGACCCGGGAAATGCTTCCGACTCTACACCGAGAAGGATTTCATGACGGAGCTGGAAGAGCAGACGCATCCAGAGATTTTGCGGAGCAATCTGGCGAATACGGTTCTGGAGCTTGCCAAGCTGGGTGTTTCGGTATGTCCATATGTATGAGCTGGATTGTTGCCTGACTCACGCCACTATCCAGGATTTGGTGCACTTCGATTATGTTGATGCTCCTGCCCCGGAAACTCTCATGAGAGCATTGGAGTTGCTGAACTTCTTAGCTGCCCTTGATGACGAAGGCAACCTCACGGCTTTAGGTCAAATGATGGCAGAGTTCCCGCTTGATCCACAGGTACGTACTCGACTGACACCTTATCAACTCTACTCGCTTACTACGTCTATGCAAATAGCTCGCGAAGATGCTGATCGCGAGTCCTGAGTTCTCGTGTAGCAATGAGATGCTTACTATCGTTGCGATGCTATCAGGTACGTCACATCGATTGCATTCAACCACCATAGGATACTCATATGTGCGTGCAGTCCCGAATGTCTGGGTACGACCAAATAACCAACGCAAGGAGGCTGACGCGGCGAAAAACATGCTTACCATCCCTGATGGTGACCACTTGACACTCATGAACGTCTATAACCACTATCAGAATAGTGAGTCTTTCCTTCATGCCCGATCGGGGCGGTCGCTCATCGCCTCCATCTTTTGTATTTGTAGATAAGCACGACAAGAACTGGGCATACATGAACTATCTCTCTGGACGCGCGCTTCAACAAGCCGACAACGTTCGTTCGCAACTCTCCAGGACTATGGAACGATACGAAATTGAATTCATTTCTACCGCGGACGAAAGAAAACTGTATGCGGGGATCCGCAAAGCGCTCGTCTGCGGGTTCTTCATGCAAGTAGCACACAAGGAGGGAGAGAAGAATCAGTACATCACGGTTAAGGATAACCAGGTACGTGGCCTGCAGTCTTCCTCGGACACAATGCTTACGACTCACATGCCGTGACCAGGTTGTCGGTTTGCACCCGTCGTGCGGGTTGGAAAATCAGCCTGAGTGGGTAATCTTCAACGAGTTCGTATTAACGACACGGCCGTACATTCGGACAGTAACTCAAGTTCAACCCGAGTGGTGCGTTGCATATTTACACCCCATACACCCCATGTGGCATTTGACTAACATACTTGGCATAGGCTGCTTGAATTTGCACCCGGGTACTTCAATCTATCAGAGTTCAAAGATGCGGAGTACACAAGGGCGTTGAAAAAGGTACAGGCGAAAATGTATGGAAAGAGCCGTAATGCAACGCCTATGGAGGATAGCAGGAAGTTGAAGAAGCTGAAGAGCAATAAATAGAGAACGGGTGTGAATGATATCCTTTCTTGTGCTCCTATATTGATGGGTCCATTGTGCTGTACTCACTGTCTTGTTCATATTACATCCGCAATACTTCAACTGCCGTGCGTTCCAATGCGTAATGTGGCCGAAGGTGGCATAACATCAGCTACACGTACGTATCGATGAATCTCAATTGACCAATCATGTATAATGCACTCTCTTCCGTTGCAGTACACCTGGATTACTCCTCCAGACTGCATAGAAAGATCTGAACCAAACTCAGCATCATCCTGCTAATTTATGTAAGATTTCAACAGCCAACACAACACAACTACTGTCCTGTCAGTCTCATCATGTGAATTACCATTCCGACCTCACCACTATTTGCCTCCTGACACCGCAAATATCACCGTACATGATATCCCAGTCAACACATTGAACAAGCTCTTACACTGCGGCTGAACCAGCTCAATATGGCTCACAGCACCCATGAAAAGGATCAGAAATTATTCAATTACGGAACAGTAGATTACGACAAATGTTGAACCCTCAAGTGCATCCTCTGCTTACAGCTTGAGGCCAAGGCTGAGAGTGATGTTGAGGATAGTGAGGCTGAGGCGGCTGCAGACAGCGAGGATGTTGGCACCGAGAAGAGCACCAACGGAAGCACTAATGTCAAGCTGGGCACCAGCTGCGACGGAGAAGCAGCAGCAGAGGAAGTAGCCGAGGACCTCGCTATGAAAATAATCAGCAGATGCCATCATACAACCAAAGGAGAGTACTCACCCAAGCGAAGCGAAGATGCCAATAACAGCGTTAATAGCAACAACACCACCAAGGTTGAGAACAATGGAAACAGCTCCCAGGATTTCCTAACAACATGTAAGGACGTAGATAGGATAGAACAGAACTCGGAACTTACAGTCACAAGGTTGGCAACGATAGTAGCCAGGGCGGAGGCGGTGATACGAGCTGTGCCATCGACAGTGGCCAACACAACATCCACATCTGCGGCGACAAGAGCGTTCACATCGACAACGGCTCCGGTGAGAACACCCTTAATGTCGGCAACAATACCCGTCACGACATCGACAGTAACCTCAGCGGCGGTGAGAGCCCCTGGTACATAACGTTCAGCGTATGCATCAAAATATCGCTCATGAACACTTACTGAGCTTGTCGGTGTGGACTTGCACGGAGGCGGTCACATCGGTGACGATTGTGGCCAAACCGCCCTTGCAGTCACAGCGAGCAAGGACGTTGTCGGCTTGAGCGGGGTAGGGAGCCGCAACGACGGAAGAGACGGCCGCGAAGGCGAGGGTGGCAGCAACAGCGAGGCTCTTGAAGGAGAACATGTTTAATGAGTGTGGGGGTAAAAAGAATGTGAGAGAGTGGAGTAGAGTGTTTGGTGTTGAGAACGAGAGAGATACCTGAAAGGCTGAGGTTTACCAGCGCACCTCGCAGACCTTTTATACGAGCCTTGCAGGAAAAATTCCGCGCCGCCTCGAGTTGCCTCGTCCGCTGTGAGTTCGCGATTGGCCAGTCAGCCAGCCGTAAGACATAATGGGTTCTCGAGGCCGCGTCGATCAAAAGTATTGAATCGCTCAAGATGATCTTCTGAAGACACGGAAATTGTCTCGCCTCGGTAAGCGACGCCCGTCCCGGCTCGCACTTAGCGAGGCGTGCCAGGAAATGCCTCAATCCGCGTACAGCCACCCCCGCGTTGCTGTGCGCAGACGAGGTTGAGAATCTGGCATTTCGAGAAGTCAGTGCTTTCAGTAGAAGTCTTCGCATTTACACTGAGTTACTGTACGCTTCGGCGAGAGGACGAGCCACCCAATCCTTCCTTCGTGCCGACTGATTTAAGGCTTGGCCGACAAACATCGTACGTCACAGTACGGCAATTGGGCATACCTAGACAAACAGTGATACACGCCCCGACATATGAGGCGGCCGCGTAAACGGTTGCGTAAAAGAGCATGTACTGCTCAACGCATTTCATTTGACCATCGATGTACACTGCTCTTGAGAGCTTGAGGATCTTGCCAGACATCGTATATCCGATGCAGCATAACAAGGGCGAACCTGCAAGTAGGCCACAGCGTCAGCTCAAGCAGACCGAACACGAGACGGACGGAATGGACATGCCGTTCCACGTCGCGCCCGAGCCGCTCCCGCACGCGCACATCACTTCGCCTAACAACAGCTAGCAACGGGGCCGCCCGGCATCTCTGAAAAGGAATGCTGGTGCTAGCAAGAAAGCGGGGCGCGCGCCCGTCGGACGCACACAACAACGTGCGAGAGAAGAACGCAAGGTGGAAATGCAGTAAAACAGGAGCGTGAGTTACACAGCGTAAGTACAGAAAAATATATAGAAAGGATGACGCTAGTTTCCCAATAATATCGTGTCGTAAGCCGCACTCACGGCGAAGTCCAAAGTAGAAGTCCATTAAGAGCGTGGTTTTGGTCATGAAGGTGAGGCGTATGACGGATGCGAGGATAGTGCAGGCAGGCGAGAAGCCGAGCTCGAGGATGTGGTGGGTGAGGAGGGTTGTAGTAGGGTGCGGTCTGCGTAGGGCGGTGGTAGTTCGTGGACAATCCCGGCGCCGCCGTCACGGTGCTGAACGATGATATCTGGCTGGACGTCCGGGTCTAGTGGTGTGCTACTGCTCTGACCGATGTCCGCTATCGAGAAAGCTGACGGTCGGCGGGCAGGTCCTTCGGCGGCTTGGCGTCGCGCTTGAAGTGCTTCACGCTCCTTGCGTTCGCGTGCGGACATCGGGATGTCAGGAGATGGAGAAGGCGGCGGCACGCTCGACGAAGCCGTGCCAGCTTGACTCGACATGTACCATTGCTGAGAGTTGTGATCAAAGTAAACGGGAGGGACGGAGGCTGTAGACTCGCCCACAGCATGATATGAGGTAGCGCCGGTTATCTTGGCACCAAGCGAAGGCTGTCCACTGGTATACCCGCCCTCCTGCATGTACGGATATGTGTCTTCTGGTGGATGCCAGGCTCGAGGTGTGAGCTCGCTCTGGTCCCATATCCCATTTTCCCGGTCGGATTTTCGCTTCATGTACCACCAGAGACCGAAAGACAAGGCGATGACAGCTACAATGGCGACGGCGACACAGACGCCAATGACGATGCGCCTGTGCTGGTCGGCTTGAGCTTTCGCTTTGGCGGCGTCTGCAGCCTCTTGCGCTATCTCTGCGCTCGTCTTGGAAGAGGACACAAGACCCACACAATCCACGTCACTGGAGCCATATGGCAAGATTGTAGGAGAAGAAACTCCCCAATGGCCGTCACTACGTTGTTGTCAGTGAGGTTTGCTTGTCAACATACTGAACAACTCACGCATCAAGAACAGAAGCTGAGCAGTGCAATTGAGCTATCGAGAACAGTGATCACAGAGACAAGCAACGTACCCATCAGCCGCTTGTTAGGATCTGCACGGTCGATGAATGTGAACACATCATCTTGCAGTCCCATGGTTACATTGGTGATAACCTGCGAATCTAGTGCGGACAGAACGACCTGATATGGTTTCTTGCCTCCGGTAACTGTGAGCCCCCACGGTTGGCAGGTTTGTATTTTGTCGGTGATGTTTGGCTTAATTAGTGGGAGAGATGAAGGGTCCGGAGTAGATGTTGGTAGACAGGATGTATCCGAACCCGCTGCATTGGATTAGACAAGCCAAAATACAAGGAGAGATAAACACACCGGTTACTGTGTACAAGCTCTGCGGAATGCCCCCTACGTTGCCGTGACTATCAACGATTGTGAACATCAAGGATGAGCCTTTTGAGAAGGTCAGCAAGCACGTGACACCCAGACAATGCGATATGGCAGACCTCGTCGATGCACATTCTGCCATGAGAGATTGTTCGGATCCGACCCAATCAATGTGGTGGTAGGTATCCCTTCTACCTCGAATGCAATCATGTAGAATGGTGGTATGCCAGAGGACGTAGAACTGGTGTTCAGCGGTTCTGTAGTCAGCTTGAGAGTCTGGCATTCGGTGATTTGCGTGGAGAGGAACTGCAATGCGACATCAGTTCGATATCCATGTCGAGCTAGATAAACACGTGCATTGTCGGCAAAAGTCCACTGGAAAGTATGACCGCCATCTGCTCTGACCAAGCTGCAGGAGATCAACAAGAAGCCTAATATCGCCACATGCCATGAAGTCGCCATATGGTTCCAGTGCAGATGACGAGATGAAACGAGGGTGGTGAAGAGAAAGAGATGAAAAGGTGAAGGGAGATTAGGGACGAGAGGAAGAAGGTAAAGAGAAGCAAAGAGGAGAAGAGGTCGTCCCTAGTCGCAGGCGATGGAGAAAGAGCGTGTAGCGCCAAAACTTACGCACGGGTATATTTTGGATGGAATGAGGCTGGGCGATGTTATGCCATCAGCGCGATGCAACCTGTTGTGGGCATGTTCCGAAGTTCGCTTGGGCGCCACGCACGATGTCAAGCCACGCCTTTCTCATGATCTCCGTCTCGTACCCTGTCCCGCACAGTGGGTGGACGGATAGATAGCATGAAAATACCTGGGATAGCTTGCAGATAGGAGTGAGAACTAGTTGGACGTGGAGAAGTATGCACCTACTGACGAGATCGCAACCTTGTAAGGCGTGACCTCGAGGAGATTGAAGTCCGGGAGTAAGGCGCCTCCCATCGACCATCAAATCTCAGGTCCAGATGTCATTGCCATACACTACGGGTTTCGCAAATGATAGGGAGTTGTGCAAGGCAGTAGCTTGTGTAACCAGTTGAGCACCTCGTCGCGGCAACAGCAGAAGGGCGCGTCCGACGGACTATGGGCAACTTAAGCCATCGTGGAGGAGTATTCTCTTCGGCGAAGAATAGACACGTTGTGTTCAATGCAAATTCTGCACCGCCGTAATATGTCATCGGGAGGCCCGTATAAAATCCAGGGGCATCCCGAATCCCTGTTGAGACCAGGTATCACGGCATTGACCTTGCGGGGAGATGGTTTGACCGCAGTGAGCTCGGGTTGGCCGGTGTCCTAACTTGCGGGCTTAACGGCCAGATATTCATAAATGACCATTACAAAAACGGGTACACTGCCATTAGATATGTTCAAGTAGCCTGAAGAGTCTCAGCGTGTCACGCTCAAACGGTGGTTATTCCCCAGGCTTCTGTGTATAAAGCGACGTTACTTGCCTAGGACAAAAAATGGTGCCTCACAAACAACTCACATGAAAGATGAATAGCATATCCGCCGCTCACTTGGGCGCTTTCTGTTAGAACATCGTAAGTGTGAGCATAAACAACTCATAAACGACGCTGGCAAGAAAGCGTTAGTCTGAAGATAGTCTGAAAAAGAGATTTCACAATTATGCAGGGTTTCCGAGGGGAAACAGTCTCGGTCGCCATTCGAGACGATGTCGAGAGTCGGCCAGACATCTGTTTAGGGCAGGCATTACCATATATGGTGCCGCGTAGCGCGAATTGACGGTATTCGCAGCCACAGACAGCGACGAGCTCAGCTCCTCTCGCAACGACGCCCTCCATCCTCATTTCTCTGCGTGTCGGACGAGCACATCCCTGTCCCTACGCTGATCGCACCAACACCTTCCCGCAGTAGCTGTTCAGCTCTGCTCGGCCGCATCGGGAGAAATAATCACTGCAATTACTGTCACTGAGACCATCGCCATGGCCAGTACATCGAGCAGCACCCCCTCGCTCACACCATCTCGTTCGCCAACTCCTCAACCGCCGGTGCAACCAGACCACTTCTATAACAGCGACTCGACTCACTCCCAGCACTCGCCGAGTTCCGACGGTCGCGGATGGCTGAGCCCGGAAGACGACCCCCTCGCCCAGCGTGGCATTCCGGTGTTCAGACCTACCATGGAGGAGTTTCAGGACTTTGAAGGCTACATGAATCGAGTTGAGTGTTGGGGGAATAAGAGCGGGATTGTAAAAATCATCCCGCCGCAGGAGTGGTGAGTCAATCTACATCAATTCCTACACCACCCAGGTGTCGCCATCTCTACAGGTCGTGTACTGATCCTGTGTCATTCATCACAGGAAGGATGCCCTGCCGTCGGTCGTCCCACAGCTCAATAACGTGAAGTTGAAGAACCCCATCGAGCAACAGATGATGGGTCGTGCGGGGCTGTTTCGGCAACAGAATATCGAGAGGCGCAAGTTCATGAGCGTGCGGGAATGGTCAGAGCTATGTGCGAAGGAGGAGATGCGCGCCCCCGGTGTCGTCGACATTGACTTGCACGCGAGATCTGCGAACGCGACGGCGAGAGCGAAGCCCAAGCGCGGCGGTAGGAGGAAGCCTAGGGATACGGAGACTGCCGAGCCAGATATTACCCCGGATGTAGTGGTCAAGGATGAGGAGGAAGAGCACGAGGGCGTTAGCATATCCCGCGTCCTCGAGGACGACGCCCCCAGTAAGAGTCATGTATCCGACGCCAGCCCAGATGTGAATGACGTCCCTATCGTCGTCGACAATCCAGAGAACAGCGTCGCAGACCAGTCGAACCCTGATGCAGAAGGCGCGGCCAGTCTTGATCTCTCGTTATCAAAGACGCCCGGTGGGGAGTCCTCCGCGTCTCATACTCCGCCGGCAGACGACATAAAAGACGAGGAGGACGACGAGGCCAGGCCCAAGACGAAAGGCCGCCGCGCCGGGAACACAAGACAGGCTCGCGAAGCAGCCTTAGCTCAACGTGCTGCTAAGGATGAGGTCTTTCTCGAGAGCTTCAACCCTCAGACACATTGGCTGCCGCCGAACACGAAGCCCGAAGATTATACACCGGAGTTCTGCAAGGAGTTGGAGCGCAGATATTGGAGACACTGCGGCTTGGGCAAACCTGCGTGGTATGGTGCTGATATGGCGGGTGGGTATATGTTTCGGAGGTGTCGCATGTCTACTGACCGTTTCCATTTTTATAGGCTCCCTGTTCACTGACGACACGACTGCATGGAATGTCGCGCATCTCCCGTCCGCTCTGTCTCGACTGCTCCCTGCGTCGGACAAAGGTTTGCCCGGGGTGAACACGCCGTATCTGTACTTCGGCATGTGGCGTGCTACGTTTGCGTGGCATGTTGAGGATATGGATTTGTTCAGTATCAACTACATTCACTTTGGGGCCCCTAAGTTCTGGTATGCCATCCCTCAAGGTCGTGCAGCCTCTCTAGAGACGACTATGCGTGGTATGTGATTATTGGTATTGGTTTAATGCAACGCTGACTGGATGTGAATATCAGGCTACTTTCCGAAGGAGGTATCAAACTGCTCGCAATTTCTCCGCCACAAGTCGTTTCTGGCGTCGCCGACCGTTCTCTCTCAGTCCTCATGTCGTCCAAATACGCTCGTGCAGCATGCGGGGGAGTTCGTCGTCACTTTCCCGCGCGGGTACCATGCTGGCTTCAATCTCGGCTTCAACTGTGCCGAGAGCGTGAACTTCGCGCTCAACAGTTGGCTCGACAAGGGCAGAGTCGCCAAAGCGTGCGAATGCGTGGATTTCAGGTAAGCGGCCACACACGTTGTCATATTCCGACCGTATGCTCAGTGATGTGGTAGCGTCCGCATCGATGTCGACCAGCTGCTTCGTGACCGCGAGGCTGAGCGTATCAACGAGGCCGCTCAGGCTGCACTGGCTCAACCGCCAAAACGACCCAGAAAGCGCAAATCTGATAGCACGGATGATCCTACCAAGCCGAAGAAGGCCAAAGCGAGGGTGAACAGGGCTGAGGTTGTCATAACCAAACAGCCGCCAACTTCTCCGCCAAAGTCGCAGCCAAGCTCGCCGTCCAAGACACAAGCAGTCCCGCCGCCGCCAAAGACGCAGCCGAAAATCACGCTCAAGCTTCCTCCCAAGCCCAAAGAAACAGACGTGTTCCCTTGTTGTCTTTGTGTGTCGCCCAGTCGGGATGGTCTGCTCCGAGTACATAATCCCCCGGTATGGCGGATGGAGGCCGACAGCGGCGCAGGTGCGAGCGGTAGCGGGACGATGATGGCCCATGAGGAATGTGCAAATATTGTTCCGGAGACTTGGGTTGATGTGATAGACGACAAGTCTACCCCGGTTGACGGAGCGTACGTAGGCGAGAAGGTTGTCATGGGCGTGGACGCGATTGTCAAGGCGCGGTGGAACCTGGTACGTCTCATATATTCGCGGGTGGCTTCCTTAAGTGCTAACTGGTCCGTTGATCACGCAGAAATGCAGCGCGTGTACGAAAACGCGGTACAAAGCACACGGCGCGCCGATACAATGCACCAAGGGCAAGTGCCCGAAGGCGTTCCATGTGTCTTGCGCGCGCGACGGAGCCAGTCAAAATATAGTGTGGAACGTTGTGCGTGAAGTGGAGAAGGAGGTCATACTTATCGATGATCAGCCGCAGCCCTCTACACCGGCTCCCCCGCCGCCGCTCGATACCGTCTTTTCGTCGGAGCTGGACCTTATGGTAGCTGAGCCCGGTCTGATGGATGTCGAGATGCCCCAGGATGTATCTCAGGTCACCGCACCCGTTCTCGACACATCGCCTGAGCCAAAGGTGCTGAAGCGCATAAAGAAGACTGAAGTTGAAGTGTTGTGCTCGCAACACAACCCGGTACGTTGACGTGATATTCGTCTTCTGAACTCACGCTAACTATGAATTCTTTGTAGGCCATCGCACAAGCGAAGAAAGATGCTAAACAAGACCGGATTCGCAACGAGCTCCTAACGTTGCCGCCTATGACGCGTATCAAGCTCCGCGTTAGTGCTGGTGTGTTTGAAGTGTCGTTGGTACGCGTTGTGGAGGAGACCAAGTCTGTCGAGGTGATCTGGGATCGTGGGATGAAGCGTGAGTTCAAATGGGGGAGCGTAGTATTCGGCAATACAGACGGCGTCGTTGGGCAGAAACCTACAGAAGTCGCACCGCCTCCTCCTGCTATACCTGAGGGTAAGTTGAGTGTAGGAACCACTGAGTGAGGCTGACAGCATTGCTATCCAGGCTACTATACGGGCACGTTAAACGCACAGACGACAACAGCGGCATATACCCCGGCCGTTGCTTCCACTTCTATTGCACCATACGTACCTCCTGCTTCCACCTCTGCTGCGCCATATGTTCCCCCTACTCAATACATCAGCCAACCTCAACCTGCGCCTTCGACATCATATCAACAACCTCAACCTGCAGCTTCGACATCCTATCAGCAGCCTCAACCTTTAGCGGCAACGTCCTATCAACAACCTCCTGGTGGGTATCCCAGTACCAGTCAAGGTCAGCACTACCGACTGCCTTACCAGCAACCTCCGAGATATGCTCCATATCCGCAAGCCCAGCCAGCCGCTAATTACTACAGCGCGCCCAAATCGTGGACCCCGTACCAGTACGCACACTATCCCGGGCATGCTACTGCTTCAACTTCCGTCCAGCCGCAAACCGCTGCGCCTAACTCTTATTACCGTGATATTAATTCACCGCGGCCTGGCGCTACGCCACAAGCTGAGCAGAGGCCGGCATACACAGCCATGTCGTATCAACCTTACGGTGGCTCTACTTACGCTAGTGGTGTCAGCTCATACTCACAACTTGCCCAGACCGCACACCGACCTCATAACACGAGCCCTGCCTCATCCACACCGCCACCGCCCTCCCAACCACCCTCTAGGCCGCAGTCAGTGCATCCTGCTCATTCCATGACACCGAGTCAGCCCCCACTGCCTGTCTCTCCGCCGGTTATGCAACCTACTCCTGTAGTACCGAGTCAGAGCCAACCTGCCCCATCCAGATTTCCAACCAGTCAGGGGTTGCCGCAGCCGCAGCCGCAACCTCCCCAGCCCCCCACTCCTCCCGAGGCCATGCACACACTGGCCACTCCTCAGTCGCTCGTTCCTGCGCAGCCCTTAACCACGTCACAGCGACCGATAGCACCCAAGGCGCCGACTGTGACGACTCAGTTTCATGTGACCACGCCCGCATCCTACCTTGCTCAGAATGAGCTACGATGGCAGGTGCCATATACGGGCCCCAGTACAATATAGGACATTCGCGTACACTCTTCGCTTCGTTATCTTTATTGTACTTTTCCTTTCCTGCTACGTTGCTATCAGCTTTCACGATGCAAATCAGTCGTCACTACGTCCACCTTGCTGCACCCTGGCTCTCTCCATTTACATCCCTTCTCCTGTTTTTGTCTTGATGTCCTCAATTCCAATTAAATACGTGTAGGTCTGAATTGACTAGTGTATATTGTACTGATTCACAATTAAATACAAGCTCTCTTCCCATGCCCCGCTATCACAACTCAACATCGGGGTCGTAAATCATTTCACAGTCAGAATCGGCATTCGCCTCGCCATCGCTGGTGTCAGAGGCCTCTGGAGCCTCGTGATGACCCCTTCCTGCCGACCATTTGCCCCACCTTGATCTTGCTGCTGCGTTGTATGCAACCTCATTGATACCCCTATACTCTTCTTTCCACTCTGGAATGTACCTGGCCCAGATTGTGTTCCTTGACGCTCCAGAGTTGACCGTGCCCGAGAAAGGAGTTTCTTTGAAGAGATCGCCCGCAATTGTGCCCTCGATCCTGCCGTTCCCGCAAAACGTGATCGTGCCGTTGTTACAGTCACTGAAAGTCATCTCGCCCTCACCCTCTTCTCTTCCTCGCCAGTAGAAGGTGCATGATTCTCCAACTGCAACGGGCAGAGCGGTGCAGCGCATGATGCCGGAGACAACACCAAAGTCGAAAGTAGCCCATATGCGAGACATGCCCTTGGAAGGTGACATCTTGAGCGTGTATGTGCCCATAAAATGTTCCCCCCAATTGTCTCGCAAGCCGGGACAGTCAACGTCATATTGTCCGGAGGTATCGCGATATTCAAGCTGTGGCCACTTCCGTTAATACCTCCTCAAGATTGATTCTGGTGCATATACCTTGGCAGCGCCATTCGGTTTACCATTTGCTTTGGCTCCTTGGGTGGCCTTCTCAGATATCGCGAGCATCCCTGAGCTCTTGATCGCTGTTTGTTTGGTCCTATAGCCCGTCTGTCGAGTATCGGAGCTTCTAATGAATGGTCTGGATCTCCTGGCGGTCGACTTGGTCCTATGTCCTCGCTTCTGCGGGACAATCGGCTGCTCTGTTTCGTCCGCGGCATCTTCCTCCTGGTGTAGATAATCATGGACGTCGTCCAAATCTGAGTCTCCAAGTTTGCCGTCTTCCTCGGATTCGGACTCGAGGCCTATTCCGTCAGCAGTAGTATCGGAGTCTTCAGGCTTGTCTCTTTGTGAAGTATCCTCAACCCATCCTCCCCACCGGCCCGCACTGGCTACTGCAGATGCGCTGGGATTGATATGCCTGTATTCGGACTTCCATCCTTGGACGTTTTTCGACCACACCCTATTTCGTGATTTTTCTTCGTCCCGTATACCGACGAACTGCGCTTTGCCGAAGAACTCGCCTTCAATCATACCGATAATCTTACCGCTCCCCAGAAAAGTGATTGTCCCCTTGTTTTCGCTGCCGTAGAGTAATTGGCCTTCGCCCGTTTCCTCTCCACGCCATTTGAAGCTGCACGATCCGCCGATGTTAGTAGGGGGAAAGGAGCCGCGCGCAATGCCTGTGAGCACGCCGAAGTCGAAGGATATCCAGAGGTGGCGACCAGACGTCGAGGATGGCGACATTCGAAGCGTGAGTCCCGGTCTGCACATGTCGGGCCATTCCTCGCTCAAGCTTGGAGCGTGGATTTGGAAGCACCCACACGTTGCACTGGAATCAAGCTGGCCATCGTGATAGTGTGAGTTACAGCATAGATCATTATGCTTGCAGTGCATCCATTTGCCCACCTTCGTGGCCACACCTTCAGCCATAATCTGGTCAAACAGCCTCCTTGACTCTTCACGCCGCTCCTGCTCGGTTTTCCTCATCTCTTTCTCGCGTTCTTCAGCGACCTTCTTCCGTGCCTTCGCCTGCTCATCTTCGATTTTCTTCCTTTGCCTCTCTTGCTCTTCGCGTTGCTGCGTTGCAGCCTCATTTGCAATCGTGTACTCTGCTTTCAACTGTTCCCTAATCTGTATAATATGCTCGGGGACTGTGAGAGTCTGTCCGGTACCAAATGCCTTCAGCAGAGCTTTCTTCGCAGCTGGCTTCGTCTTAAGGGGCTTCAAGCCGTAGTGGAGAAGCTGAGCACAGTAGAAGTGGGCCGGCTCTTCTTTGGGAACCAAATTAAACACTGACACGCCGGCGGGAGTTGGAACGGGCGGATTCGACGTGTGTGTCAACAACGCGTACAAACGTGACGGCTCTGCACAACCATGTCGGGCATTTCGCCCACTATTCATCGGCACTTCCACATAGAAGCCGTCATCTCCGCCTCCAGCATAAAAGTAGATGTTGTCGTGAGTCACAGGCTCAGCGATAAGGGACATGGTGTTGTTGAGGTCAGAGCTGAGCGCGATAATGGTGAAGGTGGTGAGTAGTGTAATTGATGTGTGGCCGCAGAAGCATTATCTCGGTCATGTGATCGCGTAGACACTGGCACCGATACAAGGGCCAGCTCAACTAGTTGAATAGATTCAGCTATACTACTCCATAATTATATCCAACCTCTTCTCCCATACCCTATGCAACAAATTAGATCCCTCACCGCTACGACAAACGAAAGCCGAATAAAGTCGTCAGCCCACCACACACGATCCCTCGTCATCGCTAGTGTCAGAGGCAGCTGGGCCCTCGTTGTAAATTCCTCCAGGATACCATTGGCCCCACCGGTTTGCTACCCGGTTGAAACTTCTATAGTGCTTTTTCCACTGCTGAACGTCGTCACCCCAAACTATATTTCTTCGCGGCCCGCGGTCAAACGTGCCCGAGAAGTGAGTCGCTTTGAAAAGTTCGCCCTCAATTGTGCCTTCGATCTCGCCGTCTCCGCAAAATGTGATTGTGCCCTTATTACAATCATGGAAAGTCATCTTCTCTCCCTCCCCCATTCCTCGCCAGGTGAAGGTGCAAGACTGACCAGCTTCCACAGGCGGAGCAGTGCAGCGCATGACGCCACTGACAGTGCCAAAATTAAAAGCAGCCCAGATGTGAGAGTTATTCTTGGAAGGCGACATCTGAAGCGGATATGTGTGCATGTGCCATTTGTCCCGCTTGGGGCGCAAACTGGGGCAGTCGATGTCAAACTGTCCGCAGGTATCGTGATCTCCCAGCTGTGGGCACTTTTGTCAGTACTCTCTCATGTAATTGTTTTAATGTCTATACCTTAGCAGTGCTCTTTAGTTGAGCACTTGCACTGGCTCCTTCGGCAGTATCCTTGGATGCCGCACGTATTCCTGATTCCCTAATTGCTGTCTGTTGTGTCCTAGAACTCGTCTGGAGAGCATCGGATCCGCTAATGAACGGTCTTCTTCTTCTGGCGATTTGCTTGCTGCCATGTCCTCGTTTTTGCGGGATGATCGGTTGCCCTGTTTCTTCTCGCAGATGCGGATACTCTTGCCTGTGATCCGAATCTGAGTGTCCGAATTCACTGTCCTCCTCAGATTCGGACTCGCAGCTTATTCTGTCACCAGTGGTACCTGCGTTCCCACTCGCCGAAGCAGATGTGCTGGAAATGAACTCTCTGTATCCATCCTTCCATTCCTGGAATGTATTCTGCCACGCCGGGCTGTTTTTCCACCTCTCGTCCCGTATCCCGACGAACTGTGTTTTGTCCAAAAACTCGCCTTCAATCATACCGATAATCATGCCGTTTCCCAGGAAAGTGATTGTACCCTTGTTTTCGCTGTCATTCAGTAGCTTGCCTTGGATTCCTTCTTCTCCGCGCCATGTAAAGGTACATGACCTGCTGATGCTGGTAGGGGGCCAGGAGGCGCATGCAAAAGCCAAGACCGCACCGAAGTCGAAGCACAGGTAGAGGTAACCGCCAGACTCCTCAGGCGGCATCATTTGAACGTTGAGCCCCAGTTTGCATCTGCGAGGCCATCGCTCGTTCACGCTTGGCGCATAGAGATTGAAGCACCCAAGCGTTGCACGGGAATAAAGCTATCCATCAAAGCAGTGTAAGTCAGAGCGCAGATCATGCACACTTGCATTGCATCCATTTGCGTACCTCTGTGGCTGGACCCTCAGCCATAATTTCGTCAAATAACCTCCTGGCCTCTTCAAGTTGCTCCTTCTCGGCGTTCCTAATATCTTCCTCTATTTCTTCAGCGGCCTTCTCCCGCGCCTCTGCCTGCTCACGCCTTTGCCTCTCTTGCTCTTCGCGTTGCTGCCTGGCGGTCTCATTTGCAATTGTGTACTCTGCTTCCAGCTGTTCCCTAATCTGTATGATATGCTGGGGGACTGCGAGTGTCTGACCTATTCCAAATGCCTTCAGCAGAGCTTTCTTCGCAGCTGGCTTCGTTTTGAGGGGCTTCAAGCCATAGTGAAGAAGCTGAGCGCAGTAGAAATGAGCTGGCTCTTCCTTGGGAGCAGGAGGAGGATCTATCAACACATCGGCGGGGGTTGCAATGGGTGGATTGGAGGTGCGCGTCAACAACGCGTAAAGATGTGATGGCTTCGCACGACGATGTCGGACATTCCGCTCACTGTTCATCGGCACCTCCACATAGAAGCCGTCTTCTCCGTGCCCAGCATAAAAGTAGATATTGTCATAAGTCACAGGCTCAACAATAATAGACATAGCGTTGTCGAGGAAGTCAGGGCTGGGTGTGATGGTAGCGAAGGCGCTGAGTAGCACATCTCGGTCATGTGATCGCGTAGAATGTTGGCACTGTGATTTGCTCCTGATTTTTGCTCCTACAGTAATGGCATCAGAGCCAGCTGAGCCATTTGGACAGCTTCAATATGGTGTCTTTACCTTCTATATCTTGAGTATGAGGCCGCTATGAAAGCTTGGAAAAGAGGATCTGAAAGCGAGGGGATCGCGGCAACAAACAAGAGTCAACAATAGCGACACCTACCTCTCAGGCAGTTGCGCGTCTCGTTCACTGTTCACCTTCAATCACCTTCACGGATATGGCGTCTTGCATGCCCGTATGCCCCTCCGAGGGGCTGGTGCTGTGCGTGCATCCTACGATAGCCGGTTCGCTGCTGCGTCAACGCGTGTTAAGCTCGTTTAGATAAGCATCGCCGCGATGCATACGTTACAGTAAGAGCCAAACAACTACTTTCGCTTAGGAGCTGCATATTATATCTCTGATTACAGGCCTGTAACATGGTGAGTATCTCATGGTCTATCACTTGTTCTTCACTTCACTCATCATCAGCGCGCGATAATTGTTAGACTCCGATTCTACCACCGCGCTGAGGCGGATGGCGCAAGCTTAGGTCGACCAGGCTTGGTCCAGCTCTGGATCACCTTGCAGTGAATTACGTGGCGTGCTCTGTACCTCGTTCGCCCAATTTCATGTCTTCCACTGTCCTTCCGGAGGATAAGAGGCAGGCCATCCATCCACCCTGCCCGATTTGCAGAAAACCTTATCTGCGCAATGATCTCAGAGGCGCCGTTGGCAGTTTAGCACACAGAGCCGGCTTCGCCTTTTCTCGAGGCTCCAGTTCTCCCTTCTGTCCGTCATTCAAGATAACCTACAATCCAGCGCGGCTAAAACATGACTCAACTGCTTCGAGCCAGAATATTCCTCGGTTGCAAAGGAACACCGATATTGACCTAGTATGGCCGTTACGTCCTGACAACCTCGCGTTTTTCAGCAGGGGAAAGTTGTGCAGATGGATGAATGCCTAGCTGGATATTCAAGACTCTCGCCGCTCATCCGGATACGCCATCGAAGGTATAGCATTTCTGTACCTCCGTCTATGCTTAAATCCACACTAACATAAGACTCACAGCCGGTATAAAACAAGGCATTCCTACCACCTCAACTGTATGCCTTCTCATCATATCCATAACATTCCTCACAATGCCTCTCCCGTCAGACTGCCCAAGTCCCTTGGATGTTCATAACTCTACGTCAACAGCGGTCACCGAAGCAAAGGAACCATGTACGTTCTGCACACCGCATCCAAACATGATCGTAGCAATATGCTCATATCTTCTCCTTTTAGCAGCTTCTGCTTCGGAGGGTCTACAGCACGACGGAGACAGTGACGCCCACAGCGACCACAGTTCGGGAGTGACGTTCGCGAGCGTGGATGAGACGGCCGGCACTAGTACGCAGAACAAGCCGAAAGTGTGTACATATAGAAGTGAGTACTTCCCTTGTTTCCTTTCTTTCATGGGAATGAACGAGCGATATTAGCAAAACCATGCGCGTACTTTAGTACATTGAGAGGCTGCCTCAAAGGGAACAAGTGTAACTTGTACGTCGCTCTATCCGTAACTTGTATAGAACGCTTTGACTCACGCAGTGGATCGGTCAACTAGCCAGCACGTCTATAATCGCGAGGCGCTGTACAACAGACCCAACGTCCCCACGTCCACTATGAATGCACATGTTGACTCCCAGCCCCATCTGGGTCAGACTCACGGCGTAGACAACGGGATGAGGACTATTAACTCACAACCCAATTTTCGCGACAATGTCCACCCGGCAAACCAGGACGCGTCGAGGTTCTACCCCCACTACGGCCAACAACAATTACAATTTGCCAACATGGTGTATCCTCATTTGCCACCCTGGTCGTATTACCCTCTCCCCAATTATCCGTACCAGCCGTACCTGCACCCGGTTGTGCCAACGTATATCCCGCCTCCACCTGCCACGTATTTCCCCGGGCCCCCGCCACCTCCCTTCCAGAACTATGCGCCACATCCCCCTCATGATTATGTGGTACCCCCTCAGGATTATGCGGCACATCCTCCTCAGAATTATGCGGCGGCACATCCCCTGCAGAATTATGCGGCACATCCCCGTCAGGAAGGGGCGATGCCAGCCGCATCCGATCCTACGCCGACGTACGCTGGAGATGTGGGCGGCGGTCAGGACACAGGTACAGCAACGGGGTATCCTGAGCGCGACGACTCTTCACTGGCAGAAGCGCAGTCGTCGTCGGCGGAGCCTGCCCAGCCGCTATCCCCTCATAGCGTTTGAGCTGTCTATTGGGTTAGTAGAATATACAGATGACCCCCCCCCCCTATAAGGCATACCCCGAGAATATACATCCCTCCGCAATGCTTACAGGTCTAGGCTGTGGAACACCTTACTAAGATAGCAAACAGCTCAAACTATTTTCCGGTTCCATCCATCACTAGGTCTGGCCACGCTTTGCGAGGGGGTGAGGTCGAGAGTAGGTATACCTTATTGTATAGTCATCTGTATGTGTCTTTCGTTATCTATTGTATTCTAACACAATCGCGGATTTGAATCGCTGGCTGCATATTGATCGTGTATTTGATATCATCAGTCGTGCATTTCCCGTGCTGGCATACGCATGTATCGTACTTAAATGTTTCTCTTACACCCTCTTCTTTATGTCTCAGCCAATCCTATTCTAAATCCGCTACACGACTGAGTGTGGAATACCCTGGGAGGGGAGACGATCCATACCCACTACCCAAACGCCACCTGATGTCTTTGGTACCCGGCTGCTTCAAGCTTTCATGGCAACTTAGAAGCTTCCGGGTGTGAAGGACCCTCACGAGAACTGGTCGCGCAGCGAGACGCGCAACCGTATGAGAGGTCCATCTCACTGCATCAGGCGATTATTGACTGTTGTTTGCGTATGTCTCATATTGTTAAGCCTACGACTCACGTCAGTATTCTTACAGAGATGGCCAGGTGGCAATGAACAGTGGACGAAAAGCAGAGACTCCCAGGCAGCGACGCGAAGAACAAGAAAGGCAGAGGAAGACGGTCGAAGATGAGCAGGCCAAGGCGCAAAAGAACGCCGTCGAGGCAAGAGAGAAAGAGATGAGGAAGGCCGAGAAGAGCCAACGTGAAGAGGCAAGGAAGATATTCAACCAAGTCATGGCCGAGAATGCAGCCACGAAGGTGCGCAAACGTATGCGCTGAAGGTGCATATCATCTACGTTGTGACTCACATTGCCGCGGTGGTCAGCTTGATCCCACAGCGACACGTGGGTGCTTCAAGATCTATGCCCCGAGGCTCAGCGAGGAATGGCCCAGCATGTGCAGACCGGGGCTCACGCTTCGAGTTTCGCCGTCCGAGAAGTCTGGTCGCCACCTCTGGATGTCCTTCGACTTTGGCGTGCTCACAGGCATCGCACGCGGCTCCTCACCCCCTACCGACATTGGCGGGTCCAGTACTTTTACATGGCACGGAGAAGAAACAGTCGCGGGCCAGTCACTCTATGGTAGCGAAAACAAGGGTACAGTCACTTTCCTGGGAAACGGTAAGATTGTCGGCACGATCGAAGGCGGTTTCTTTGGCAAAGCACCGTTTGTCGGGATACGGGACGAGGAAAAGACAAGAAATCGGGTATGGGTGAAGCACGTTCAGAAATGGAAGACCGAATACAGGTGTATAAATGCAGAAGATATTCTGCGTGGAGACACACTTGCAGATTCTGACACGACTGGTGACGAAAATGACCCGGGATCCGCATCCGAGGAAGACGATGAATTTGAGGGCTCAACCCTGAGCGACGGAGAGTCTTATTCGCACCTATGGGAGGGCGTCGCGGAGGCGTCGGAGGGGCCAGTTATCCCGCAGAAGCGGAAACGTCAAACTGCTAGGAGAGCGAGACCATTCATACGCAGATCTGATACCCGCCAGACGGGCTACGAGACGAAACAGACAGTGATCAAATGGCTAAGGCCATCTCTGATACCTCGGAACGTTGTTCACGCAACTAGAGCGAGTGGCCAAGCAAAGGGCACTGCCAAGGTATATACACCAAAACGATTCCGCGAGAAACTATTAACAGAAGTGTCCACAGCTGGAATATCGCGATACTTCTGGACAGTATGACGTCGACTGCCCCAGCCTGCGCGACAACTGGGAGGAATATTATCCAGGCACATTCACGCTCAAGATCGCGCCTTCCAAGGGTAAAAGTCACATTTGGGCTGCTTTTGACCTGGGGAGCATCACCGGCGTCATGCGCTGCACCGCTCCGCCCGTTGTAGCTGGCGGGTCTTGCACCTTTCACTGGCGAGGAACGGAGGAGGGTGAGGGAAAAATGGCTTGGCTTGCCTGCAACAAGGGTACGATTACATTTTGCGGGGACGGTAGGATCGAGGGCGTAATTGCGGGCAGTTTCTTCAGAGAGACTTCGTTCTCGGGCACGTTCAACTCTGAAGCGTCCAGGAACAAAGTTTGGGCAAAGTGTGTTCCACAGTGGAAGAAGCGGTATAGGAGTATCAATCAGTCTGCATGGATTGCAGGAGGAAGCATAGACTGGAGTACTCGGTCTGAAAATGAGGCGCATAGGGAGGGCCCCGCTGCCTCTGACACTAGCGACGACGAAAAGAAGGCCTGAGATCAATTGTGATGCCGAAGATATGCGGGGGTGTTGTCTCGAAAGCCATTTGCCGTAGCAGCGAGGGGTCTTGCTTGATTGTACGGAAGAGGTCTTGTATTACTCATGATTCATCACAATATTATGCTGTTCAATTCAGACCTCCGGGTACTAAAGGGCGTCACATGAAGGGGTAAGCATAGAGACAACTGGTATGCACCTTGAACGCTGACAGTAATGTGGCGAGGGAAAGCACAATAAGGATAACGAAGCGAGGAATGCACGTGAATGTTCGATAGCGTACTGGGGCCCGAGTAGGGCACCTGTCATCGTAGCTCATTCTGAGCAAGACAGGATGCGGGCGTGGTCCCGTGAAGCTGAATCGCCACAGTGGATGCCTTAGGTGTTATCGGCCGCTGTTAAGGGCTGTTCAAGAACAAGCGAATGAGGAGAGGCTAGTACTCGCATGATATCGAGATGGTTAGGAGGTTGGGGCAGCGTTAATCCTGACTGGGAGGTTGTCTCTGGCTCGGCACTTGGGAGTATGTTGTATAAACGGGAGAGAAACAGGTAGTGGGAGTTGTTATGGGATGAGTAGGACGCATAGACTGCGGCCTCAAAGGTGGCTGAGAGGCCGGCCTGTATGAAGGACTCATGTTATGAGCTCGCTGTGCGTCCTGAGGCAAGTTATGAGTATGAGCCGGCGGGGTTAGCCTAAGTAGATTCGCGGCCAGATTTAAAGCTTGTGTTTCTCGGAATAAGTAATAATACCTGCATATATGTTGCTGTACTTACTTAGTCTATTGGGCGAAGGTGGGCAAGACTGTGTGTCCCGTGGATTGTCCTGTCCCTGGACACCTACATGCGCGGCCTGGAGCCGTCAAACTACGGCAGTGAGCTCGGATATCCCCTGAGACAGGGTCTACACCCACTACCAATATGAGTGGTACTGGTACGGCGCAGCCGATTCTGTGGTCAGCAAACGGATTTTAGTGTGCAAGAACGTACTGTCAAGAGGCACTTAGGACCATGATGCTACACAACGATATGTGACGAGTGTCAATTGCTAAAATCTCAGAGAAATAGCGTATAGCATCGTCTTCACGAGCGAGGGAGAGAGCCACGCTAGATAAGATGCGCAAGAGTCATTTGCAAGTTCCGAAGACAAATTTGGAGAAGGAGCAGTTATGGGCGCTTGTCGACTTCTTTCACACAAAGTCACTACTGGAGGTGGCTGTTTGTGTTCTCACTTCGAGTGACTCACTGTTCCCAGGTGTCCCAGGCAGAGTTGTACGTGAGCTTAACCTACACCTTTCTCTAGTTTGTAGCAGAGCTGAGTCTGTCACACAGTATATCTCCAGTCAAAAAACGTGATTGACAGCGGTCATGGCCTCCAAACGATCCGTCACGCACCTACTCACTCTCGCAGACCTCTCTCCCTCGCAGATCACGCGCATCCTCACCCATGCCCGCTATCTCAAGCAGTCCTCCCTGCCCTGGCTCGCGCCTCACTCGCGCACCTCGCGCGACGCCGGCTCGCCCTTCATCACACCCGGGCAGGTGTTGGAGCAGGACAAAACCAGGCGTCTGCCATCCCAATCGCTCTTCCTGAAGACCATCGCGCTGCTGTTCAGCAAGCGTAGCACGCGCACGCGGCTCGCGGCGGAGACGGCTGCTTCTCTGCTTGGCGGAAAGGCGCTGTTCTTGGGGAGGGAGGATATCCAGATGGGCGTGAACGAGAGCATTCGGGACTCGGCGAGGGTTATTGGAGGCATGACACAGGGAATATTTGCGCGTGTGGGTGAACACGACGAGATTGAGGTGCGTGAACACTTCCTGCTGGCGTTGAGGTGTTCTCACACGATCCCGCAATACAGGAGCTCGCGAAATACTCACCCGTCCCCGTTCTCAACGCGCTCTCGAGCCTGTGGCACCCCACTCAGGTGCTCGCTGACCTTCTCACCCTGCACGAGCACGCGCACATGTTCGACCCGACCGAGACGACAGCGCAGATCCCGGACGACTACCAACTCATGTACCACCGCATGCGCAGCTTTGTGCCTCTCCCGAAGCTGCGCCCGCTGACGATTGCATACGTCGGCGACTCGGCGAACGTGCTGCACGACATGCTCGTGACCTACCCCCGCCTGGGACACCGGCTGCGTGTCGCGACGCCAGACCACGACCGGTATAGGGCACCGAAGGCCGTTTGGGAGCGCGTCGAACAGCTTGGATGCCACACGGGGATTACGTGGGTTGTGGATCCTAAAGAGGCGGTCAAGGGCGCGGACTTGGTTGTCACCGATACCTGGTGAGTGCATATCTGTGGTCTTTAAGCGTGAAGGTCTCTGAGTGCAGATGACAGGATCTCGATGGGTCAGGAAGCAGAGAAGGCGGAGAGGCTGAGGGCGTTCCAGGGATACCAAGTGACGGAGCGGCTTTGCAGGGAGGGCGGTGCGAACCCGGACTGGAAGTTCATGCATTGCCTTCCACGGAAGCAGCACGAGGTTGACGACGAGGTACGTGTCTGCGACAGACAGAAAGTTATCTTACATACTGATTTCATGCACCAGGTGTTCTACGGCTCTCGCTCGCTTGTCTTCCCAGAGGCAGACAACCGCAAGTGGACGATCATGGCATTGTTCGAGTACGTTTGCCAAGCTCATGCTACTCTACAGCACAATGCTGACTATCTCTAGCTTGTTGTTTGGCAAGCATGATCTCGTACCAATTCTTCCTAACTCCGATCCTAGCAGTGCGTGATTTCTCGTATGTCTTGTAATGGGGAGTTGACTTTTTCACAGGGAAGCCGAGCCGAACGGCTCCTCCTGTAAAGCGAGCTCCTGAAGCTGCAGAGCCCGCAGAAGTACAAAATTAGACTTCCATATAACACAGGTACCCTATATTGCTCAATAATAATGCGTTTATACTACGATACATACTGTACTGGCCGACGGTCAGTACGAGAGACACGTGCAACGCCACCAAGTTTAAGCCTGCCAGATAAGGATTGTTTCGGGCGGTGTGGGAGCGCCCACAGACTAAGAGCTCACGGTGTGGAGCATTGCGGAGACTGCACTAACCTCTTTCCTCCACCTCCACCATCCTCCCGTTATCTAATTAATTATGGGGTATGTCTGCCGTCCTTGCATTCTTGCGTACCGTGCAGCTGACGATCATATGTGCAGTTGTATCTTATCTTGCCTCGCAGGTATGTCGCCGCCTCTGAGAATTTGCGCGTTCCGAATCTAAAGCGAGTGACTTGGAATGTCTGCAGGTATCGTCGCGTGCATTGCCGCTGTGTTTATTGGCATCTTCGAATGCATATTTGGCGTGATTGGCTGGATATTCGACAGTGCGTTCTCGTTCCTCTGGGCAATCTTCCATACAATAATTTGACCGGATCTCTCGATTAAATACAGTCATCCTCGGGTGCATCACGGGGGTATGCGACTGCCTGGCCGGTATATTCTGTTGTAGACCGTGCGGCGTGCATAGCGCGTAAGTCTTCTTGTGTTGTGCGGCGCCGTTCTCGTTTGCTGACGTCCCCACAGCGGCGCCAGGCCTGTCACCTATTAGCATCCCCCACGCTATCCCACATCTTACTACACAATATCTCTGATTACCCTACACGCACACAAGAACCGTGCCATGCTTTATGACTATTCATGACAGACTCTTCCCGTCCAGACCTACTGTACCACAGGACTTCGCTTCCGCTAACTGTTTGTATGCAATTCCCTGTAAGAGTCGACTTGTACGTTAGTATCCGTGAATTCTGTACAGTAATAATGACATCTCCGTCCTCTTCGTCGCCTCCCACTGTGAGACTTCGATATCTTCGAATTGTTTATCGTTATTTGCATTTCCATCAGCCTATCACAGTCACGCTCGGTCACGCCCGCACCTGGCAGCTCGTCGCGTCACGTCCAGACCTCTTTCCCTGTCGCAGTTTGTGCCGTCGTCGCATTTTCTGTCCCCTCCCCCGCCATCCCACTCGTTTTTCACAGCTCACAAAAGATGTCTGCGCCCTCCATTGTTTCAGATGGCATCGGTATTGCCAACCTCCCGAACCAGGTGTGTGCAGTTTTGTTAATGTACGCGGTAGTGTGTGGACGCTGAGCGTGACGGGCTGTTGGCAACGATAGAGACACAAGATTGTCGCAAAGCGCGGTGCGCACTTCACCATCATGGTCGTCGGTGCGTCTTTGTCCTCGTACTGCTCTTTTTGTAGGTGCTCATAATCTCGCGTTCTGACTGCAGGCGAGTCCGGACTGGGCAAAACGACGCTCGTGAACACGCTATTCTCGACTGAGCTCTCGCCCGCAAAGTCGTACACGAAGCGTCACCACAAGCAGCTCGACAAGCTGACCGAGGTCGAGATCATCAAGGCCGAGCTTGAGGAGAAGCAGTTCAAGACGAAGCTCACCGTCATCGACACCCCCGGCTTTGGCGACTATGTGAACAACAGGGACTCGTGGGCGCCCATTGTCGATTTCATTGACGACCAGCATGAGGCGTATATGAGACAGGAGCAGCAACCGCAGAGACAGGAGAAGATTGACCTCAGGGTCCACGCGTGCCTCTACTTCATTAGGCCGACGGGACACACGTGAGTTGGTAGCGTTTTCTTCATGTGTCAATGTTCCTGACGTGAGTGCTGCCATGAAGTCTGAAGCCCCTGGACATTGAGATCATGAAGAGACTCGGAACACGCGTCAATCTGATCCCTGTCATTGCCAAGGCGGACACTCTTACGCAAAACGACCTTGCTCTCTTCAAGCAACGCGTGCGTTGTCTCTATCATGATTGTATGTTACGCACGTATTCATTCTCTTTGCAGATTCGTGAGGTTATTGCTGCACAAGGTATCCGTATCTACCAGCCACCCGTGGATGCCGATGACGAAGCCGCCGCCGAGCACGCTCGCATCCTGCAAGACGCCACGCCATTCTCGATCATTGGCTCGATGGAGGACGTGACCACGCCCGACGGGCGCACCGTCAAGGGCCGCGAGTACATGTGGGGTGTCGCGGAGGTGGAGAACGAGGACCACTGCGACTTCCGCAAGCTGCGCTCTCTGCTCATCCGCACGCACATGCTCGACCTGATCTCGACGACGGAGGAGCTGCACTACGAGAACTACCGTCAGGCGCAGATGGAGGTGCGCAAGTTTGGCGAGCAGAAGCCGCGCAAGTTCGAGAACCCCAAGTTCAAGGAGGAGGAGGAGGCGCTCAGGAAGCGGTTCACGGAGCAGGTCAAGGCGGAGGAGGCGCGGTTCAGGCAGTGGGAGCAGCATGTGCGTTTGCTCCTTGATTTTTCTTTAGGTTGTTAGGATGCTGATGTGTTTTCGACGTGTAGCTTATCCAAGAGAGGGACAGGCTCAACAAGGATCTCGAGTTGGCACACAGCGCAATCAAGGCGCTCGAGGCAGAGCTCGACAACTTGCAGGCCGGGTACGGTCGTGGTACTGGCAGGCGTTAAACCCTCGTGGGACGCCGATCTGTTTTCACCCCCTTCGCTCTTTGCTGGCCAGTGGAAAAGCGACTCCAGCTCGTATACCCTTCTTGCAGTTCTCTAGCTAGCCACTGACACTTTTAACGCTCTCTTCTGTGTTTCGAGGTTCACTCGCGCTTTTGGACAGCTGCCCCCGTCGCTCGTTTGGAATATCTCTTTGTTACTTAGTTTACCTCGTGTTCTCTCCGTCTCGGTAGGTTTGCGGATAATATACAGTATGCATGTGCACGTCGCTTGGTCTGGCTTGTGGCATGAGGGTACCTCTATGTTAGTATGTTGGCACTGATATTGTTTCGGTGCTTCTATTCGGGCTACGAACGCGGCTTTGGGTGGGTCATAGTCTATATACCCCAACCATTCCTGACGTACTCCCTACCTCCCGCCTCCCATTCATCCCAATAAAGAGCCAGGACGAGTACATGCATACCCCTACTTGTCGGCATAGGATCCCCCGCCCTCGTTTCCTCGCCTTCCTCCTTTCCTGGCGCCGCTACTTTTAGCCACCTGTTGAGCACCTCTTTCTTGAATCCGAACCGCTCGGCTGACCGTCTGGAGGCAATGTTATTGTGCGCGCAACGCCATTGCACCCGACGCAGCCGAAGCTCCTCGAAGCACCATGAGAGGAGGAGGGCGACGGCAGTCGACGTTACATGTGTTCGCTGGAACGGAGGCAGGGTAAATAGGCATCCTATTTCTGTGCTTTGGGCGAACGAGGATGTATCTATGAGGCCTATGATCCCTGCAACTGCGTGCGACTGAGCTGTCTTGTCTATCATGGCGAAGAGGATAGCACCAGAATCGCGGCGAACACGTGTTTCTACCCAGTTGTCAAAATCCACGATAGTCGGGAACAAAGGAAAGGGGAAGTAGGTGAACATCTCTGGGTGGGGCGCAATTCCGCTGTAGAAGGATTCAGAGTGCAGACGGGGCTACGCGGATGAGTTGCTCGCAATAACTATCTCCTGCGTTGACTCACAATGAAGGGCGTCAGCTTTAGTTTCTCAGTGTCCAGCTCTCGCACTGGGAACATAAAGTTGACATCGTATAGATCGTGTTCTTCAAGGGACAGCATAAGTGAGCAGCCGAATCAGGTTAACTCGACGAGCCGCGCCACAATACTGGTCAGTATCTTCCCCGGACATCGGATTTGATCCGTTAGTTTCTGATCCGTTTCCCGTAATCACGCTCTAAAGGTCAGTGGTGTCAGGCGCGCCTAACAGACGTCATACTATTCAAAACCAACCAGCATGACGAGGATGAGAGCGCGGTATATAAGTTCTTTGAGGCTCTGGGACGTGCATACAACGCTTTCCTATACCCCGACAACGAGAACAGCAACGAGCCTAACACAAACATGCGGGCCGCGGTCTCTGTTCAGACGACCATCCCGTCCCTACGAACACTCACCATGTTACCCTTCACCCTCCTTGTCTTTTGCATGGTAGAGCTGCCGAAGAGGGCTTTCATCGCGGCTTTGAACACATGTTACATGTTTCTGCAAAGTCTCATTGTCCTGGTTTTCAAGCCAGTGAGTTTTCCTCGCTCTTCGCATCACCGGAAGTGACCCCGGAGCTGATCCCGTGGGCCCCTGCCAGCCAAAGCCGAAAACTGGCAAGCACATCAAGTACAGGGGGCGCATCGCTGTAGTAGGCGGTGGTCTTACAGGTGTATCGTCTGCCGCTCACGCGGCAGCGCATGGATTCGATGTGGTGATATACGAGAAGAGCGACCGTGTTGGTGAGTTCATTATCATCTACTCCTGACACGGTACATATATTAAATTGCGTCAGGCGGGATATGGGCATCTGTGAACAAGACTTCAGGCCTCCAGCTGAACTCGCTGCTCTACCGCTTTCATCCCTCCATCGTGTGGAAACGCGGCTTCCCTCAAAGAGACGAGATCCTCTCAGGTCAGTGAGCATTGCTAGCTTTTGGAAGCGCGTCATCTCATTCGCGTCGTAGAAATCAGACGCATACACAACGAGTACAGTCTTGGTCCCCGAACACGATTCAACACGCCTGTAACGTCTATCAAGCGCGCCGAAGGCTCTGGTAAGCCGTCTACCTCGGACGAGGGAGCCTCGCAGAGCCGGTGGATCATCAACAACGGAGAGGATGGCGAGTTTGATGCTGTGATAGTTACTGTTGGAACTTGCGGGAGCCCCAACATGGTCACAATGCAAGGTATGCCTGGGTGGAAGGATCAGAAGAAGGAGGAAGAACATGACAGCGCGGAAGCGGAGAAGACGGACGAGGGCGATAAACATGATGAAGAGAAAGAGGATTCTGAGGATGAGAAGGCACGAGACAGCGATGAAGACACTGTATGGACCCAGCCGAAGGAGGACCCAGATGCTATTGAGCACGACCAGGAAGAGAAGAAAGCCCAGGGCTTTCCTGACCCTCACGAGGCCTATGTAGCGGAAGATAAGCCGACGCAAGACGACAGTAACACGAACAGCGCAGGTGTTTGGGATCGGAGCAAGCCGAAGGAGAATGCCTGGGACGTTGGGCGGGACCAGATGGCAAAGAAAGATCAAGGCTTCCCACAGCCTGGCGAAGTCTACGGCGGTGCGGAGGATACACAGAAGCCCGTGGAAGAGGTTGTCAGCGAAGGCATCCACGAGAAGGTCAGCGGAAATGTATTGCAGACACGCAGCAGGAAGACATCCCGCAAGGAGCACAAGCGGCAGCGGGAGCATGAGGGCCAGCAGGACAACCACGACGACAACGATGAAGATGTGTTCAAGGGGCCTATCATCCATTCCTCCGCTCTGGACCACGACGACGCGCCATCTTTTGAGGACAAGACGATTGTCGTCATTGGTAGTGGGGCCAGTGCTGTCGAAGCCGTCGAAACAGCACTCGCCAAGGGGGCGAAGAAGTGTGTTGTGCTGGCTCGTCAGGACAAGGTCAGACTAGCTCCTGTTCATCCTCCAATTTGGACGTGGCTTATCGTTCACATTCATAGTGGATCATTCCAAGGAATATCATTTTCGACACATTGGTCTCAGCGCAGCCCTTTGGACGGGAGACGCCTTTGAGGTAAATGCGTTGTTTCTGTTGCAACTCACGCTAACATGGTATTATGCAGCTTTATGTGGGAGAAAATAATCACTTGGTATCATTATCGTGGCGTGGAGGATCTCGTACCCGCCAACACTGGTCTCTTCGAGGGCACTCCGGTACGTGAATCCTCCCCGTGTCTGCTATCTGCTCTCATCTTTTGTAGGTCGTCAATGACGAGTTCCTGAAGCACGTTCGTGCGGGGAAATGCGACTACGTCCGTGGGGATACGGAGCGCCTCACTTCACGAGGTGTGCGAGTGAACGTGCGATCGAGGAACAGCAAACCCGGGGACGAAGGGGAAAGCAAAGAGGTATGTAAAATATACAATAATCGGCGTGGTGCTGATGTTTGCTCTGTCATGTAGTTCGATGCTGATATCGTAGTTATGGCCACCGGCTTCCATAAACCCGATATTAGCTTTTTGCCCGACGACTTGTTCCCCGAGGGATATGAGGTATGACAGCACACCTTCAAGATTCAATGAAGATTTTAATTGATGATTCCAGCGCCCGAATTTATACCTGCAAAACTTCGCAACTGAGGACTGGTCTATACTCATGACGAACTCGTCGTACATGAACGCTATCGGTCAGTTCTTCCATACAACATATAAGTACCTGACTAACCTACTGTATCCTTTAGGCACTGTGTAAGTTCACAAGCTCTCCGTACTGGTTCATTGCTAATCTGCATGATCGTCTTCTCAGTGGTCATTTGTGAGTCTGCTTTCGTCTCGGACATTGACACACTGCTCACGAAATCTTTTAACAGCCATATCGGCATTTGTAAGTCGATCTAGCTCACGATCCAAACTCACCATCTCACGCACATATTCACTCAGATGCCCGTATCTTGCTGACGTTCCTCATGGACAAGAACGCACGTCCGACACCCAAAGACATGAAGCTATGGGTTGACGTCATTCGTTTCATCAAGCGCGGCGCGAAAGGCGGCGCGCTCGGATTCTTCACTTACATGGAACTCAGTGCGTGGCCCCCCCCCCCCTCTCCTGGGCTGACTGTGGCGTTGCTGACAACATGTTTGAAGCGATCTGGCTGGTACTCTTCCACTTGTTCCGGATTGATCGTTTGAGATGGTGCGTGGTATAGCATCGGAATTACCTGTGTATGGACTGGGCACTGACGTATTTGCGCAGGCTGTTGTTTATCATGCAGGGCTGGGGCGTACATCCGCAGTATGCCTAACTGTCGTGCAGAAACTATAGATGGTTACCACGCTTCCATGGCCGATTCGATGTTTCGAAGGAGTATATGTCGATACAGTAACTGCGACTCCATTGTACCGTATATTTATATTATTACGCCAACTTAAACATTGTCTACTGTATCATGTGGGAGCGATGTTAAGTACGAGTGCGTTACTTACCATAATTGGTGTAACGTGTAATACGCGTAACAGTAGGGGTGTCACGTTCCGTTAGCGTAGGTTTAGACTTGTAACCCGGCTACCGTATCGCATCTATGACCTCTATTTCACGTCGACCGCACAACCAATGTCTACGTACAGCTCGTCTCTGCAATCAGATGGCTCGGCGTGGCGCGCCAAGTACGTGGACATGTTGTTGTGATGTTCACCTGTCTGAAGTATTCCCTAGACAAGCTATGCTTCGACACCTCTGTGAACGGGAAATCAAGGCGGGAGCCAAAGCTGAATGCGATGCTATGCTGGGGCATCTACTCACAATGACCCTCCGAGAGGTCAAGCACGCGCGCAAATCTGAGCAGGTGTTGCCTGAACAACAATTAGCACAGGAGCTGCTCCATGAATGCCTACATGACATTCACCAGCTCTGCAATGACCAAGAATTGCAACAACTTGTTCGTGCATGGTATGTCTTTTACTTGCTAGGTTCTGTATACTATGCTCTAATTGTCGGTCACGAGGAGCACTGAGCAGAAAGCAAGAGAGGATGAGTGGTACCCGCTATTGGTGCAATTGGTGAATATAGCTTTCGATAAAATGGATACACTGCAAGCTGTGGTCCCCAATAAGGGCATAGCGCGACTTTGTGGAGTCTCCAAAGGCCCACAGTCTGTGGTGCTTGCGCGTCCCGCAATCCACGATGGATACAGAGGATATCCTGAATCGAAAAGCGCACAGTTGAGTCCGGCCCTTGTTCTGGTGACCGCTATGACAGCATCTAGGATCTACAAGAGCTTTGACATGGATCAGTTCATCTCTTCCTCTGCCCCACGACATCAGTATCACCAGGTCCTTAGCAATGCGCCTGACAAGGAGTGCTTATGGCATGAGGTATTATCGCCATTTGAAGTGCAGGAAAACCACGTGAAGACGAAGCTGCGAGACCCTCCGTCGACGTATACCGTACCCGCGAGGATGGATCGATACATGTATTCTCATATGGCGGGGGACGCTTTCGACACCTTTTCTTCGTCCAGTACAGCGGTTAGTTTCCCAACAGCAAGCGGTATGTGATATATGCCCAGAATAATTGTGTCTGCGTCTGACCGTACGTACTGAAAGATGGACCCGCAGGCCGTATCGGTGTGCCTGATACATCCGCTGTTGCACCATCATCATCGAGTAAGCTAGTACCGCTGTTTTGTCAGAATGGTCATGTTAACATAGTGTGATGGCAGATTTGCTGTGTCCGTCGCCTCATTCCGAGTCACCATCTTCTGATATCGCCTCTCAGCTAAAGCCTAGTAAGCCTATGTCGTCAACGTGGAAGACTGGCTGTTTTAATGTGATGTACGCAGCTATGAAGCGGCCATTGTCTGATCCTGAGCCACCTCACCAACCGCCCGCCAAAAGGACTAGGGAAACAGGATCATCTTCACAAGCATCTGAGACAGAGGTGGACGACGACACCACGAGCGACAGATGGAGTTACCCCCTGAGAATGGCCGCCTACGCTAACGAACATCTGGGATGTCTGCCAGTGGTGACACACTCTTTGGGTGTGCTATTCAAAGGTCCTGTCATTATTTGAGTCCCATTCATTATTCATTACCCTAATCAACACTTATTAAACCTAGATGATGTATTCCGTCTGTGGTGGCGCGACCGTCAAGGGGTGATACAGACAGATGGGATCAACTTTGTCCAAGATCTGCCGCGATTTCTCGTATTCTTGTTGGCCGTCCACCGATTCAACGATACGAACTGGGGCGTTCCCCTTGGCTTTCCGGTCACTCCTGTACATGAATGCATATCGGACAACCAGTCACCAAGATATGTGCCGACGACCCAGTCTCGCATTAGATTCGCCGCCAACGGTGGTCTGCCAGAAACGACAGTAACTGTTATTTGGAAACAGCCGCTGCACAGTGCGTATGAGTATTCTAGGCGTGCGACAACAGTGTACAAGGTTGAGTATAAGGATGATGCCACAAGATCGTTTATAATGAAAGTCAGCAACCCGGACCAGCATCGTCTGCCCGAAGGAGAGATCATCCAACGTGCTCGCCAGCTGGAACCCAAGACGGTCAAGGGCGATAGTGTGAACAAGTTTGATCACAAGAAACATCTGCCGTTTGTGCTGTGCCACATGGAGGTCAAGACTTCTGATACGACCGCTGTGCGTAAAACCCTCGGCCTGGACTACAAGATGGGGCGAATCATGCGCATCACGGTGTTTGAAGAATTGCACCCATTCCTTGAGAAGGGTGTCAAACCCAGGGATATTTTCCGATGCTGGCTTGAGGTTGTACACTGTGAGTGGCATTATATATTACTCAGTGCTAACTGACGACGCGCAACACAGGCCATTATTTGCTATGGGCGAACGGTATCGAGCACACAGACCCAAGCCTCGAGAATTTGCGCATCCGGAAAGTGGGCGAGACACCGTATGGTGTACTGAACGATTTCGACCTCGCGATCACCATAGGTCAATCCCGCGGTCTGGGCGAACGCACTGGGACGACCCCATTCATGGCTGTTGACCTCCTGTGCGCTGAGTTCTGGGAGAAGGGATTGATCAGACGCGTGTACCGACACGACCTGGAAGGCTTGGTATGGGTCCTCGCATGGATTGTACTCCGACTCGACAAGAGCAACGACTTCAAGGAGGCCCTTCCCAACCCTTTTGATATGAATGACTGGACCGCGGATAATGTTGTGACAGTTCGGCGGCTCAAAATCGATCTCCTGAATACAAACGATGGCGGTAGCTTGCAACCGCAGGCTTGGTGGCAATCCTCTCATGCCAAGTTCGTCTGGACCTTCGTGTCGCAGTCGTTGCGCGCGCTTTCCAGGCGTGCAAGGGCGTATGGACTGGAACGGTGGAAGGAGAGTCGGAGAGAGCTCGAGCCAGAAACGGCAGGACTTGATAAGAAGTATCACGAAAAGCAGTTTGCTCCGGCTGGGGAATATTCGTCGATGCAGCTCGAATATTTGTTCATCTGGGCGAACATCCGAGAGGCTTGTGGCGATCAGTACTATGAGGAACTGAAGGAGGCGGTCGGAATGGATTTAGATCCCCCAGCAGCAGATGTGACTCCCGCACTGTCCCGATTTGTAGCGAAGCCATTTTGAAGGTCCATTGCAGTGTATCTGTTTCTGTCTCTCTTCGCCTACCTCGTTTTTCTTTCCACCGCTGTACGACAATTACCATACTGCTAGCCAATGTTAGTCTAACAGTACGCCTTAAATTCGTCCTTTCTGGCCAGTGTTATGCAGTGTCAGATACAAATCATGCTTCCCGGTGTCGGTGCCCACCCGTGCGTCGTGCAAAGAGGCAGAAAGGGTGCTGCAAGTACTAGGACAGACGTAATCTCATGGGTGCGTTCTACTAGTAAACAGGGTGCCATCGCGGTGGCTACAGAGGCTTCTCCTTGTTACGGCCCTTGTACAATGTAGGCGAATAATCTCATCTAAACAGAATAAGAATGGTCAGAAGACGGCGTATGTAATGGAGGGAGAACACAAAGGTGTTCGCGGGTCGTCGATACGAGCCTTCCGGACACCTATGAAGGTGTACACTACTTCCTGCTCAGAAACCTCGCATGCGTCATCGAACGAGCAAACGCGCCTGGGTAGGCCACCGTCTCCGCATTGCACCCCAGGGGGATCCTCTCAAATACGAGCAAGCACACTCCTGGACCACCCCATCTCCTCCCCCTTTCTCCTATTAACCCCTGGAATACTTCTGCGTTCAGCGCCAACAATGTCTGAACCCATGCAAGGAAACATATCAGCAATGTTATGTACACCCGTACCAGGAGACATGACAGCATCCATAATGTTTGAGGCCTTAGCGGGTGAACCGGCCTTGCGTCCTTCCAGCCTATCGCTTCTCGCCGCTACGTACATCACAGTAATCCACCGCCGACGCGTCGTATTAACAGTCCTCACCTCCTGTGCCCTGAGTGACTCGGGCGCCAGGGATCTCATTCAGTTTGTCCAGATGGAGGAGCACTCCAAGGCAGCCTCGCACCCGATCGAGTACCTCGACGCTGCCCAGTCCGTCTGACACCCAGTGGACGACTCCGTCTACACCGGTGCCCTTCCCGACGCGTACTAACCATTGACGGCCGTTGTATCGTGCAGCACAAGAAGCACGCGCCGCGCTGATTGGCCTTGAACTGCGCCAAGATCTTGTGAACGACTTCGTGGAGAACCATTCGCCCGTCACGCTTGCGGTACTAATCGCCCGCGGCCAGTACCCTGGCAACTGAGGGATGTGTGAGGACGCGGGGTGCGTATGTTCTTCCTGTAATGTGCGTGTGCGGGCACCAATGTATAGAAGGATGTGGGGAGGCGTATGTGCATTGTAGACGTCGTGATTTCCGATAGCATGTCTATCGGGTATTTGAGCGTATACAAGAATACTGTGCCTGGAAATTTTAAGCTGTATGACGCAATGTATTGATGCCAATTAGGCGCAGGCTCTCGTTTAAGCGCTCACTAACTGTGTCGACGGAAATTTTGGTCAGCGCTGCGCTCATACCCCTCGCATCGACCTCAGTCAACGCGCGTATTGCGCGTACCCAATAACATAGCCAAAGACCCATCGAAATTAGCTGTGTTGGCCATTCTATGATATGTTCGTGTTCCTGCACGCTTGCAGTGAGTGTTTGTGATTTATTCGTTCGGAGCTCGACATTTACCTTCCCCCTTAGATGTTCCGCACTTCGTTATTCCCGTCCTACTGTTGTTTGTTGCAGGATTACTTTATTGTGGCTGTACACTACAGGTGTATGGTACTCATAGGTTCGTCTCCATGTTGGGAGGCGGTAGACGCAGTCGTATCGTTCCGATGTCGTTATTATCCACATACCCGCTGTCTTTTGGCTCCAGGCCTCAGTGTGACGTTGTGGAATATTTTGGGCAACTGTCCTTGCCCGAATTGGCTCAGCTAGCAGATTCGTCAGAGTTATTTGCACTGGAGGTTCCATTGAGTATTCTTGCTGCCTTGGTTCCGTTCAAAGACCTGCAGACATTGGCTCGCACCCATAGACTGCGTATTCCGTACAACGCTCGAACAATCCCAGGTATTGCTTCTGCCGTTGCTGCCCATAATTGTGATGAGGGCTGTTCTGGGTCATACACGGTCTTCCGTTGTCGCGGCTCTGTACCTAGCACACACACTGCTAATGCGTCGCTTCCTCAGCCTGTTCTTGTACCGTCTGGTGAATTCCCTCCAAAACCCCTCACGGCCACTGCAATCGCTTTAATGGTAGCCAATTGGACGTTTGCTTTGTCACCCGCTAAAGTCGCTGAAGGCCCTTGTGCGATCTGTGGCCAACTGACCCTGCTGAATCAACAGAGTCTGATGTCGATGTCTCAGGTCGATCTTACTCACCTTGTTGTACCTGGAGTGACTCGGGCTTGTCGCGTTCATCCTACTGATCCTATTACTGAATTGACTGGGCCAATTCTATACCCAGGAGGTATTAGTCAACACGGATCAGAGTCTGTTTTACACATGTGTCCCCCCTGTGTAAACTCTGTACGCCGTCACGAAATAGGGCGTCACAACCTAGCGAATGGGCTATGGCTGGGTGAAGTTCCTGACGAACTGAGTTCTCTCAACTTTGTTGAGCAATTACTCATCGCCAAATACCGCCATAACATATGCGTTGTTCGTGTCGATAAAGGGCAGCGCAAAATGTCTGCGAACGCGATAGTGTTCCCTCAACCAGTTGCTCTCGTTGCTCGTGTATTGCCTCCCGCGCGCGAAGAACTTGATTTATGTCTCGCTATTTTGTTTACAGGCTCTGCTGTCCCTACTCCGAAGGATTACACTAGGACCCCGCTCCTCGTTCGGCACCGGAAAGTCATTGCTGCTTTGCAGTGGCTGCAGCTTAATCACGTCGATTACGCCGACGTGGAGGTGTCGTATAATAACATGGCAACTTATCCCGTGGACGAGCCCCCCGTGGCAGTTTTGCATCGGCCTACAGATGGTCATCTTGGTGGCGAGATGTTAGCTGTGTATGAATCTAGTGACGATAGGGGCGTTGAAACTGGTCCCTGCCCTTTTGCCGTGCATGGATTGACAGGTGCTGATTTCGCAAAAATGTCTTATCAAGCGAAGGTGGCTACCGCCATTAAGTACTTTACGTCAGGTGGTGCAGCCCTTGCAGTCAGTCATGGCACTCATCCGTCGAACACATACGAAGACTTACGTCTGTTTCCTGGTATGTTTCCCTGGTTATTTCCCTATGGTTTTGGGGCGATGGGTAACAAGGCCGTGCGTAAAAAACTGGCGCATGCATCCCACGTGAAACATTTACTATTGTATGCAGACCGTAGGTTTGCAGTCGACCAATATTTCCCCTTCATTGTGTTTAATCAGCAACAAATTCGTGGGAGTTCGTATGGTGGGTACGCATTAACGAACAAGTCCAACGTGGATGCCGTTGTGCAGAAGATCATGGCAGTTGACCCTGCTGCACTGGACTCCATCATTCAGAGGGGTCAAGCAGGCGAATTTGTTCGACCTGAGACCGACGCGGAGCGTGCATGTTTTGAGTTAATACATTTAATAGACCAGGTCAATCACTACGTCCCGGGATCTGCGACGAATCGAAAATTCCAGCGTAACGAGATCAAATCGATGATCATGCAGAAAGGTGTACCGTTCTGGTTTATTACCTTTTCCCCTACGGATTTTAAACACCCTCTATGTTTGTATTACTGCGGCATGGAGATAGACCTATTTGCACATGAACAAAAATTACCTGACTACCAGGAAAGAATGTTTGCGATTGCACAGAACCCTGTTGCCTGCGCGCGGTTTTTCGATAGAATCGTAAAGACGTTTATTAAGGAGATCTTGTGCTACGGAAAAGCGGAAGACGGCTTATTTGGACCAACAGAGTCGTACTATGGTACCGTAGAATCTCAAGGCCGGCTGACGCTTCATTTACACCTACTGGTTTGGGTCAAGAACTCACTCCCTCCACAAGCTGTTCGAGATAAAGTCCGGGAAAGCAAAACATTTTCGAACGAATTTGTTGCTTGGCTTGAGTCGTGCCACCAGGGAGGTTATAGCTCTGGTACAGAGTCGGAAATTGCGTCCGCGGTCGCTGCATTGAGTCACAATCCTACAGAAGCTACTCCTGCTGCTCCTCCTTCGAATATGGCGGAGACGCGTGCTGAAGAGTGGCTGACAGAGGTGCGCAGAATCACAGATTGTATTGTTTATTTATCTAATAGACATAACAGCCGGCACGATAAGGGATGCTTGCGGGGGAAGGGTCCTGAGTCTTATTGTCGAGCGAATTTCCCTAGACCTCTCTATTCTGAGTCTCTGGTCGATTGGATGACAGGCAGTGTAGAACTAAGACATACCGAGCAATGGCTGAACACATTTAATGTCACATTAACGTACCTGATGCGATGTAACACAGATGTTACATGCTTAATGTCCAGTACTCAGGTTCGTGCGATAATAGCGTATGTCACAGACTACGTCACCAAGAACTCCTTGAAGACACATGTCGTGTTTGAAACCATCAAGGCTGTTCTAGACAAGAAAACTGAGATAATAAGTGTCCAATCTACGGTGCGTGATGCAGCGCGTGCAGTACTGGTGAAAATTGTAAACGGCCTCACAGCAAAAGCGGAATCACCAGGCCCTATGACATGTGCCCATCTGTTGGGTCACCCCGATCATTATACTCCAGAAACTTTCCGTGTGTTTTATTGGTGGCCATTTGCGAAACATGTTGAGGACACATCACTACTATCTGAAGGTGGGAACGCCCCGACAGACAGCAAAGAGAAAGTTGTGTTAAGCTACAAGCAAGGTCGTATCGTTGGCCGTAACCAAATACAGGATTACATTCTTCGCCCTTTGGCGTTACAAGAGTTGTCGCTATATGATTTCATGTGTACTACTGTTGTGAAAAAGATTACGAAGCAACATCGTTCGCATGTATTTAAGAACACGTCAGATGCTGATTCGCAACACACCGACGACGCAGAAGATAGTGAAGCGGAAAATAATGACAGTGACGAACATGATGAAGGCAGCGACCAGCACTGCGACACACCTGTCGCAAAAGCCACCAAAACATCGCAGTACCACCGTTTCCACCCTGAACATCCTCTGTATGAGACGCACGGAGTATTTGTTGGTAAAGATCACCGTGTCCTTCTCAATTTCGTGGGTGGGGTCCTGCCGAGACGTGACAGGGATGATCATGAAGCATATTGTCGTGTGATGCTTACTATATTTTCACCCCACGGTTGGCGGACGGGTGCTGACTTGAAGTCGAACTCAGAATTATGGAGTGATGTGTTTAAAGCGACCGCTTTTAAGGCTTCACACGTACGCATAATGGACAACATGAATTTACTATATGAGTGCTATGATGCCAAACACGACTGGTCCGCGCAACGTCGTGAGCAAGGCAAATCAACTGCAGCAAATTTCTCAGGTATTGGGACATTGTCTGATGGAGTATTGCAGGATGTAGAACGTTCTGGGAACGAGTGCGATGTTATTGACGCATTAGTCGATGTAGACTTCTTGGCCCGTGCATGTAATGCTCCAGAAGATTTTGGACGTAAGACACTGCGTTATATGCGTGAATTTAACGACATGCAGTCGTTACTGCAAACCGCCGGTGCCCCAGCATCTTTACCTGCAAGTCAGACTACAGTCCATTCGTCACCGGTCACTCAATCGTCGTCGCAATCGTCTTCTAGTTCAGTCACAAGTGTCGGTTCACAGAATGAAGATGGAACTACATCAAACGACACTATATTTCCTTTAAAAAGTAACGCAGAGTGGGATTCTATACTCTCTAGCGTTCGTGAGGATGTTCTATCATCCCGAGCTCGTCCTTCTAGTGTAAACAGTCCTGATAAGGCTGCGTCGTGTCCATCAGCGCTGGCTTCAACTGGCCCTTCTCGACCCATGTGTTGCAACCACTCTGAAGGAGGTGTGAGCGTCGTGACTATGAGCTGTATGCAGTGGATAGAAACTGCGACTTTGTCATCATCACCAGCTGACACTCATGTGGAACTCGTAAAAGAGGTTGTCTCCCAATTTACGTTAAATTCTGCCCAGCAGCGCGCGTTCAAAATCGCCGCAACGTATCTAGCACATTACGACACAGCAATGCTTCGCATGTATTTAGCAGGAATGGCTGGCACTGGAAAAAGTCAAGTGTTAAATGCCATTGCGGCGTTTTTAGAACAGCGCGGTGAAGCATGCAGATTCGTTGTAATGGCTCCAACAGGCAGCGCCGCCGCTCTCATAGGCGGTTCTACTTACCACTCTATGTTGGGATTTGGCCAATCCACAGGCAAACAATCTATGGCAAACCTCGAGAAAGTCAGAGGCCGGTTAAGTGGCGTTGATGTCATTTTTTTGGATGAAATTTCCATGTTTAGTCTGTACGACTTGTATCGAATAAGTGCCCAGCTGTGTAAAGCTCGCAACGTTGCAGAACAATCATTTGGTGGTTTGGGGGTTATCGTTGCAGGTGATTTTGCGCAGCTTCCACCTGTTGGCAAAGGCAGTTTGCCATTATATTCCGACACTGTTGGGCCATACAGCGAAGGAACTACACTTCGTGCGCAGCAAAATGCTATGGGTAAAGTTTTATGGCATTCCTTTACAACCGTTGTAATATTGCGTGAGAATATGCGAGTGCGTAGCATGTCTATGGAAGACATCTCATTCAGGAGAGCGTTAGAGAACATGAGGCATAAGTCTTGCACCAAAGAAGACATTGCTCTGCTCCGCACCCGCATCGCAAATCCTGACGACGTTGAGCTGTCTCTTGGCAATCCTCGCTTCGCAGGGATCTCTGTTATTACTGCGCATAATGCTCAACGAGACGCTATCAATGAGCACTCCTTGCTTCGTTTCGCACACGAGCGTGCTGTAACAATTTCTCATTTTCGTTCAATCGATAAATGGTCTTCTTCAGGTAGTATGTCCGGAGAGGTACCTGACATGGAGGCTCAACAGAAAATGCAACGTCTGCTTTGGAGCCTTCCCCCTGCCTTGACTGAGAATCGTCCCGGAATTTTACCTTTATGCCTGGGTATGCCCGTGCTACTAAAAGCCAACAAAGTGACTGAGATTTCTGCGACCAATGGCGCAGAGGGTACCGTGGTAGGTTGGTATGCACATGGTGATGTAGCTCAAGCAAACCAACATCTGGACGTCGTATTTGTGAAGCTCACTGCACCACCGCAACCTTGCAAGGTACCTGGCCTTCCGACGAATGTAATCCCTGTCACAATGCACACAGATCGCATAAGTTGCACGTTACCATCCGATTCGTCAATCAGAGTCTCACGTACTCAAGTTCAGCTGCTGCCCAACTTCTCGATGACTGACTATGCATCGCAAGGAAGAACACGCCATGTAAACGTGGTACATTTAGAACATTGTCGTGGCTTTCTGAGTATATACACCTGCTTGTCACGCAGTTCCAGCTTGAACGGCACTTTGATATTGGGCCCCTTAGATTCTTCTAAAATTACTGGTGGATTGTCAGGAGCGTTGAGACAGGAATTTAAGGAGCTTGAACTGCTTGATGATATCACTTCCAGGCGTTTTCATAATGAGTTGCCCCCTCAAACAAATACCTCCAGCAGGGCTGTTTTGTTACCACAGTTTCTCAAAATGCAAGGCCCTGAGTACATGCCACCCCATCTTCACAATACATTAAAAAGGCGTGAACACGAACGATTTAGTCAGTACGAGCAATCGCACGAACCTGTGTGGCGTCTCGTTGAAGGACTCACAAAGGCGAAGCCATCCAACAGTGCTAAACTAGCGACTGGAGCCAGTCGTGTAACGAAAAGTCGTAAATCAAACCATGAGCTACAGAAGACCACGACAAGCGAAAAGGCGATACAGGATTTATATGCTTTAGGCAATTCCTTCAACTCTCTATCCCCTAGAGCGTTGAAATGGGATCCTGTCAACTGGAGCTGCGCGTATGACGCTTTTCTAAATCTCATGTGGAACCTGTGGGTGCAAAGCGGGCCACATTGCTTTGAACGTATTATCGATTCGAGTGTTGAAATGAACCATCTTGTCTCTTTGTTCTCTCAGGTTGATCAAGGTACCTGGTCCTTAGAAGCGGTGCGTTGTGCTATTAGGGAACGTTTAGCTTTACGTGGAGGTACAATGTTCCCACTTTACGGCCATGTATCTATTGCAGTAGACAACGTATTTGGCGCATTTCTATCTGGGACATCTCCATCAGTGTCTCTAACACGAGTGCCTGCATGTTGCTCAAACTGTGGTTGCATGGGGCCTACCACAGAAGCAATTCCAAGTCCCATCATATGGGAAAGTCAGGCAGTAGAAGATTCCGCCAACCGACACCCCGCGCCGTTACCAATGAGTATAGTAGTATCAGACCTCCTGCGCAATGTATTCTCTGTCCGTTGCACCGTTTGCCGCCACCACATAGCGTCGGAGATGATTTTTTCAGACGTTCCTAACCTTCTTGTGGTCAACTTAAACCGCAGGACAACCGCTCATGTTCCGTTATACATCGAACCCACACTACTCATCCCTACCACAATGCCCACCCAGTCACTCCTACGAATATATGGCATTGTTTATTGGGGAGATAACCACTTTACAACACAGCTAGTCGACCGTAATGGCAATGTCTGGTATAACGACGGCGCACAACTGTCGATGGGCTCCAAATATCAGTCCAGAGGTTCGATTGCCACAACCAATCTCGAACGATGTGATGGTCGCATTCCCCGTGTTATTGTATATCGTTCTTGAGGGTAGTTATGCGTCAATAAGAATTTCATCGTCGTCATGTCCAACTTCGCCACCGACGACAAAACCTCCGTCCGCAACTACTGCCGCAACCTCTACAGCGGGTTGGATCGTTGTCATAGGCACCAACCCCATAGCCTTAAAAACAAATTGAGTTCATATAACAGCGTTGAGATTTACGAGGTACGTACCGTCATTTCAGCAGCTGAACACAAGCGGAACACTTGCTGGGGCTGAAGCTGGATTGAAATATCCTTGCGACCAGATTTGTGGCTGACAACAATTTTTATAGTCGCGGCAACGTCCACAAAGTCGCCTCGTCGAATCGCAAGATATCTGGCAGGCCTGAGCACGCCGTTGTTGTCTTGTACACCACAACGAATCTGATGTACAACTCGCCACATGTGCTCCACGCGAGCAAGACGTCCATCTTGATCGTCCATATGGTGAACCGTGACAGCGGGGAGTCCCGCATCTCCTGGGATTACCTTAAAACGTGTAGTCAGAATGGAAATCGTTGGTAAAGCCAGCAAAACGAGCTTACCTTGGCAAACACTTCCCTCGAGAATGTCACTGAATTTGCCGATGCATTGTTCGGCTGTCTGGCAGGGCGACAGTGCAGTGACGCATAAATATATTCCCGTAGGCCTGCGAGCTGAGTTTGCATGGCTTCGAACGCTTCATTCCCCGCAATTCCTTTCACAACCAGTCGTTGTCCTGCCTTAGCGCAGTTCATAACGTTTCTGTGAGTAGTTTTAGATCGTCCACTCTGAAAGGTCGAACTCTGTACGTACCCATTCCAATTTCCAGCTGGTCCTAGCACGGCATCTTGTACCACTCCTTGGAACCTGAACACAGGTTCGACCACCGCATTTACGAGTCCTGGGGATACATCAGGGGTGAACGCGAGTTTGTGTACAGTCCGTCCAACACCACGGGATGGCTGTCGAAAAGTATAGTACGTCCTTATAAGATCGTCGAATGTTTCTGGCACTAATTGGTAAACGTGCAAATCTAACACATCTCGTGTGTCTGTGCGCGCGCTACCGATTTGGTGGGGCCACAGGCCTCGTACGAGGACGCCGTTCGCTGAAGCATCATTAGCGAAGGGCAAACTCAGCGACGAATGCATACTTACTGCAGAAGAATGACATCGAGGTGTTACGACAATTTTCTAACGACGGGTGTGCAGTGCACGTTAGAGCTATATGCGAACGGTGTCCCGTAACGTTTAAACGGAGGCCGGTAATCGGCAAGCCCAGCTTGGATTCAAGGTCCCTCGATCAAGTTCACCATTTTCGATTTTGGGGCACTTCTACATGCGGATGGTCCACCGGAGCAGGGTGGGTTGTATTTAATAAACGAAACCACCTCCTTTCCACCCACCCTGCTAACATGAACTCGCGCTCCAAGGCCAAAGCTAACAAACGGGCTCTGTCTGCCTCTCCTGCAGAGAATGCCATTGATTCGAAGCGACCTCGTCTAGAATCACTGGGTACCCGGGAGATTGAAAGGTAGGCAACCCATACAAGGAGTAACCAAGTACTAAATTGTTTTCAGTACTGTTACGTGGGTTGCCGACAAATTTTTCGTTTCGGGAACGTCTACTGGGATCGATGAACACAGTCAACTATTGGGTAACACACCTACCGAGAATGGCTCGGGAGTTTCTACGCTGTCAAACAGCTCATGCAACACGCTGGCGCAGTTAGGTGACACCACGGATGAGGTGGGCGTTGTGACTCAGCAGTACGCATATTTTCCACCGCTGGAAGTGATAAAACTAATCATCTGCCAGGACAAACGTAGGGAACGATAAGGGCCCCTCTCGGGCGGTATTTGGCGATCTTCCAGACGTCAATCAAAGGTATGTACAAATTATGGCAGAGGCACTAAACTGACAGACGACACAGCTTGTCTGTTATTACGAGCAACGAACCTGGTGCGGCTGTACATACTGGGTCTATCAAGAGTCCCGTCGTCCTCAACGAGTTCCATTTCCCAGGAAGGACATCGAGTCAGACCGTACAGTGCGTACCACTTATCGTTGGCTTCACAATGGAAAACTAACTGCTTTGAAGCGTCTTCTCGGCCGCTGCATCCTCAATCGACATTGTAAATCATGTGTATCCTATGAACGCTGTACCTCGTTCGGTCGGGTGGGGCAAGAAAACTGCGGCCCTTGCAAAGTTCTTGTGCGTCGCTGAGAGCCCTATCACGGTAAAGGTGGTAGGTATGGTCACCAGTGTGTACTTTTATGACCGCACAGGTTCCCCTGTCGAAAGGGTTAGCGTTGGAATCCGCCCTCTGAGAGAATGCGACAGCATCGCTGCTCAGAAGTATCTCGAGTCATGCTCGAGTGGAAAACGTTAGCAAGCTCTTATTCTTGTTTGCGCATATGCTGAAAGCCATTCAGGTCCCACCGTGGATAACGATGAGTTCGTTCTCTATGCGAGCAAGTATTGCACCAAGACTGTGCGTGGGGAGGTTAAACCGCAGGTTGGTGTCTATACAACCGCTTGCACGTGTGTACCTGACATACACACGCAGGTCTACCGGTTCGAAAATATTTGGGATGGTACTCGTTGCGTCGACAGCCTTGCTACACGAGTGAAAGGGGGCGGTCCCGAAAGCCTCACCGTCAATGACATTGTAATGTTAGAGGTCCGCCTGTTCCGATGGAAGAACACGTCTGCCGGACCCTCGTCTGGTTGGACGTCTTTCACCGCGGGGTTCCAGCTGGAGGCGGTCACTCTACTGGTTGAAGATAACGATAATTCACAAGGAAGTGATAACGAGGGGATGGGATCGGCGTTTTAAACATCTGTACATATGTAACTTCGTCGGATACGTTACCTCTGCTGGTTCACTATAACGGCAACGTGTCGTAGCGTCAATGCACCAAAACGGTTGTCATCGTCTTTCCCATCTGTGCCCGGCAATGATTACGGCGCGAAAGTAGAGCTCGGACTTTAACGGAATGCATGGATTTGTTCCTGGTGGAGACTTCTGCAACGGATCACCGAAGATTATTTTCAATCGCGGTTGGAAACTATTGTGGGTCAATTACAATTTAACATGGCGGTGAGATCGAGTGCGGATACACTACGTTTGGCTTTCCGCATGGCTGACCTGATTTGAAACCACTCACCACGTTGCACACTCGCCGGTCTGCGTATGCTCAGCTCCGTGTCGCATTGAGCCACGGCTTTACACCTGTAAATCAACATCATTGTCATATTTAGACTGCATGTACGACACTGGCAATCAACATGTATGAATGAATTTGCATGGAGGAGCTCACAATTCCGGGACCGATCACATTATCAATAAGACCTCCGAAACGTTCGTAGCTTACAGTTTGGGGTACACATTAGGAGATCCGGAGGCACTGCTGATCATCCGCCGTACAATGTATGCATCGGGTAGACCGCTACTAGATAGGTCAGCCACATCACACTTGGTCTGCCGCTTTCATTGACGCTAGGAAATAGCAACGATTTTAAGGGCTGGCCCGCGGGCATCGAGTGTGATGACCAACCCGTCAACCAGGGTGCAGAACGTGCTTTCAACCTATCTTCCATGTCAGTTCGTTCCTTACTGCATGGGGAGGAATTTGCACTAACTTGATAAACTTTCAGTTCTGCTTCCACCATCCGATGCTACTCGCACTCATGGTAAACTACGGACTAGCCCACTGTATCTTGTCATACTGTGGGCCAGTGACGATCTTCCAAGTTCGGCTGACAAGTCGAATGCTTGCAGAAACTGTTCAGCAATATATCCTCTCCGCATACAATATTGAACGGTCGCTCGCCGTCTTTTTTGAGGATGTCCGAGGATTCCGCCAATTACAACGACGGACGGGATTGCTCATCTCCGGATCATTCGCTTTGCAATTCCTTTCTCGAGTAACTTACTCCGAGGCCGATCTGGACTTGTACCTGCCCATGCATGGACGGCAGGAGGTCGCCGCCTGGCTTCAGGAAGAAGGATATCAGTTTCGACCATCCGAGAGCCAAGCCCCAGACGCACACTCTGTCTTGAGTGGGGAAGAGCATGGAGCCGCTAACGGCGACTACCATTACCCATCCAATGGAATTTTTGCTGTTGTCAGTTTTCAAAAACCTACAACCGCGGGTGAGCGGCAAGCCGTAGTCCAATTGATCGTGGCATGGCGCACGCCGATGGAAATAATACTTGGCTTTCATTCCAGTGCGTGCAGATATCGCTGGTCTCTTGCTTTGCTGATAATTCCGTATTTAGCATGTGTCCTCAACGTGATTACAGCGGACACAGCATATGCGATGTACCCACGAGCGACATTTGAAGACATGAACAATCTGGTTCTAGTAGATACTACGTCACAAACTGCAGCTCTGGCAAAATATGTGCGGCGGGGATGGACGTTAATCCGCGAACTTCATTTCCCGGATTTTGATCTGGATTTGTCTTCCCGCTCACTGCAAGATGGCCGTACCTGGAGGATGGCTCTTCACGGGCTATCGTCTGCAGCACAGTGTGACAATGTCCATCCGGCGTCGATCACTTCATGGAGATTGGACCGCAATCTCTCACTACGCCCCCAACTTAGCTTTCGTGTGGTGGCGGACCACGCTCGTTTGTTCCCACTCGTTGTTTCAGATCATTCAGTCGTCGATCTCTTGCGGGCCATACTGCGCTATCCCAGTCCCGCCTCACCGAATCGGTTGCATTTCTGGCCGTCACTGCAGACAGAGCAGTCAAGGTAAATACCTGTCCGATTTACACGCCTCCACTAACAAATCTGCGTAGGACCACTCAAGGCATCGTAAAACTTGTCAAAGCATGGCTAACAGACTGGACATCCTAAGCTGCGCATCACCTACTGGATATCTTGTATGCCAACCCAATTTTCACGCCCACTTTTAACTAACACGACGTCTACAGACGTGCTCGTGTCAGGCCTTTATGAATAGCTTGTGTACTTTAGCGTAGTTAGCAGTGTGTAGGCATAACGGTCGACGTACTTGGTCGGTCGCAACACGGTTTTACGTATCGGCCAAGAGGAGTAAAAATGTATTCGGGTTTCACGTTTTGGTCAAGTGGTTGAACCGTCACCGCTGTTCGATACAGGATAGTATGAGTATGGAGACACGGGCACAACTGTACTGGGAATAACGCACATGGTTTCCTAGAACAGTACTGCTCTACGTATTGCGCCGCTTGGTCCGGTGTCGCAATTTGAGCGGTGTTGAAAATAGGCATCGGGGAGTACGAAGCAAACGCTATGCAAAGGATTTAGTAAATAGAGCACAACGAGCGAAGTCACCTACTGATAACGCGTAACGGCCTCGGAAAGGCACATGTGCAAATGCTTGAACGAAGTCTGTCACGCCGTTTGGACATCATAATAGTGGTTGGCTGACACGGAAAGTTGGTGTACTCGTTTCGACAAGCCGGAGAAAGCACAGTGCCTTTTATATGGAACAAGAACGGGTATTGAAACGATAGGCAGACCTCCACGATCGCGCGCCAACGCGGCGAAATGAAAATTGAAAACTTTGCGTGAATTCGGAGAAGGCGGAACGGCTTAGTTAAATACAAACTGCAGATTACCACAGAGGCGTACCGAGATGGAGAAATTATCCCCTCAACTCATGGTTAACATCACCTCACTGCTGTCACACAGCGACCTGCTTACCTTACATGCCACTTCGAGTTCTCTACGGATATTTTGCAGACCGCAGATATTCGCCAAACTTCGCTTACAAGGAAACATGGAGAAATTGGGACTGTTATATCAGTGGTTGAACGACAATCCGACAATAGCCCAAATGGTGGTGAAGTTCCATTTGTCGGGTCGTAAACGGGGCAAGCCATACCCACGCAACACTCCAAGCCCTTCGATTGCTTGGGCAAACATTGCAAGCGTAGTATGTCTACTACCCCGCCTCAATCAGTTAGCGCTATCGCATCTGGTCATACCATCGCATACTACAGCTGGGCCCATGGCGCGTGGAGTCACCGAGTTACTTTTTCACCATATCGAATTTCCCTCCGACGTACGCAATACATTACACACTTTCCGGGATCTTCACCTTGCTGTTGTCACTCTTGATTGCGCTCGTCTGCAGCTACATGACCGCATCCATCCACGGCTCACTTTGTCAACAAAAACCCTCCACATCATGCTTTCTCTCTGCGGAGGCAATTTATGCGACATCCTCACGGTTAGCGGGCTAGAATCGTTGATATGTGAGAACGTCACTCTTGCCAACGTCGAGTGGGTCCACCGCGCAATAACTGAAAGCCACGCGACGTTACGGAGTCTGAAGTTGGTGGCTGCAAGTCACGAGGCAGGTATGTAAACGGTTTGTAAGTTTGTACAATGATCATGTCTAATATTCTCGCATACAGTGTTCAATGGAGCTTGGCAAACGGTACCGTTCGTCGAATGTCGCGAGCTACGACAAACTTCGATTCGCTTGTCACTCAATCTTTCGGATGGACACTCAGACGATCAAGCAATCGCTGAAGGCCTGAGGGACCTCGTCGCAAGACTGCCTCCGACCTTGACTTCTTTGTCAATCGAGTTGGATTGTCGTGCGGGATATGACATCTCATCCTACACAAGCATCATCGAGAAGGTTTCATGGGAGGGGGTGGTGGAAGCGGTCGAGAGGATGCCAGGATTGCGTCAGCTTCAGTGGGTTATAATCACCAAAAGGATGGAACCAATTAGCAGCGTTGATATTGCGGCGGTGAAATGCATATTAGGTATAGGTGTGGAACGTTACGCAGAACGGACCTTAGCAGTTTCGCTGTATTGCACATGTGGCTGACCTGCTCGTCTACTTTCGTACATCCGTTATATGATGGGTCTCATAACTTTCTATCTCTATCAATAACCACCATGCCTACCATCTTCCTCATATGCCGCATTTTGTGCGAATACCTTGCCCTCGAGCTTGAGTTGCTAAAGGTCCTGTCAAGAACATGTTCGACGTTCGCAGACATAACCGCGCAGTTTTTGTACAGATCTTGTACACGGACGGTACCCGGGAACGGTTTCCAGAGCGTCCGACGCACACTTCTTACCAGTCCAAGGTTATCAAACGCAATACGGCATTTGCACGTTTGCGGAGGAATATGCAACGAATGTGAGATGAGCCCTGCGGTACAATGGGGAGAACTCGTCAAATTGCTACAAGTCGCCCCTGGAGTACGTCATCTGCATGTTCAAGACTATCAAATTAAAACCTCGGGTCCCTTCCCAATGCATACGACCTTCCCACTTTGCCTGCACTTATATAACTCAACATTCGAACAGAACTCGCCTTCTCTTGGTTTTCTGCTGCAAGCCATTCCCTTGAGGACAATTTCCCTATGCAACGTCCGCTTACCTACCTCAACAAGTTGGACCACTGGACATATAGACGCAACTAATGTCTCACTCACTTGGATGCGGCCTTTACACCTAGACGCAGTGCACGCAGTTCCAATCTTCTCGTCGGCAGAGCAGATAGAGTCATTCAACATGACCGACGTGTGCTGGCTGTGGCTAAAACACATCATTCGTCAAAACTGTAACACTCTGCACACTCTACGTGTGGGAATCGCGCATAACGTTCCTGGTATGTACTTTTAGGTGCTTTCATCCTGGTTATTGAAGCTTGCCTCAGCAGTCAAATCCGTCACATGGACCACTCTGAAGTTGAACGATTGCGCCGCTCTGACCACCATGCATGTCCAGCTCCCTATGGATTTCTGGTTCGGAGAAGAAGACTACTACCGTAGACAACGTGGTCTCATTCAGCTCATTGTACAACTACCGCCAACAGTTACACATTTCATTTTGGAGATGAGTTACTACGCATGGACAGAAAATGAAACAAACCCACACAAGCCTTTTGCCACAGGGATGTATTGGAGCGAGTTGGACGAAGCACTCGCCAAGATACCAAGTCTCAAATTTTTCACTGTCCAATGGTACGCTCAGGAGGAGACCGCAGAACTGCTTGGTAGTAATGTAGTAGAAGTTCCCGATGGTTGGACGACAGAGCGGAAGACATATGTAACTGCTGGTTTGCCACGACTGGGCACACATGCTACCATACGCTTCGGTTACAGAGTGGCTACTAGTAATATTGCACTATGCTAACTTTGAATAACAAGTCTCGATTTAATTGGACAGTAGTTCCAGCGACTGACTCATGGATTGTATCGAACCGTGACGTTGTGCCGGTCCGGTAAGTGTCATACTGGCACACGGTTTTCTGTCACACCATCTTAAGACACCGCTATCACAGCACACCAGTACATCACTAATCATCCTGCCTTTACGTGCGCCATGGACGTCGATGAAGTTTCGTTTGAAGAAACAGGTGGTGCTGCTCTGAGAAAGTTGAACAGTTTGCTACGAACTGCCCGACCGATGTCATGTTCAGAAGTGGAGGACAAGACTTTCGTACTGGAAGTACTGTCGGCTATGGTATGTATGATACGTCTATCATGTCGTGCGGTTATTTATGACTTGAAGACGGAGGTTACCACTGCCATAGGTTCACAAGAAGCTGCATCTGCAGGGAAGAAGGCGCGGAGTGTGCTGCACGATCTTCTATTGAAATGGATACACACGGAGTGGCTTCATAACGCCAGAGAAAACACGTATAAAGAGTATCAATACGATCTGTTTGAAGATCTAGTATTCGATCTCGACATCGCGGTCGACAAACTCTGGGCGCAAATGAAGGAGAAGCAGATTGACCTCGATGTGTTCGACCGGCAGCATGCGCGGGTTCAGAAGATATACAATGGTAAGCATATCTTCTAAATGGCAAACAGTAGGTTAACCCGCGTTTGAAGCAATACCAGCGGCAAAGCGAGGCACAGGTGCAACAGGAGCGAGCACTAATGTCGCCAAAACAGCTGCACCAGGAGGACGAGTGCAAGGACGTAACCCCCCCACACGTAACGCAAAGGCAGGCGTACAAGGAACGAGTTCGACTCCTAACAAGAGCTTCGACGCCGTTTTCGAAAAATATCCTAAATACATTAAAGACAACTTCTCTAAGGTCGACTTACTGCGCACATTTCCAAATGAGCATGCGTGGCCAAAGCCACCATATGACAAGCATTTTCGTAACAAGGGACAAACGATGGTGAGCAAGCAGCCCATGGATTACAGAATCCAATGTACTAACGATGTCCAAGTGTGACAGGTGCACAACAACGGAGAGTATTGAAGTCTGTGTCTATTTTAAGGGACGGCCGACTTGTCTGCAGTGTTACATCGACAACGCGGACTGCACAACGAGCCACAACGGACAGCTCAGACGAAAGCTGGACACAAGCACTCATCTACTCATCAACGGTATGCGTTCAACGCCCTGTTTTGAAGACAAACACTGAAATTACCATGGCAGAGAACATTACAGTTCCTCATGGAAACAGGTCCGGCTACGAAGCCGATCCTACGCTAAATCGCAGCGAGCAGAGCCCAACGCCGGCAGCAACAGACAAACGACGAGTAGCTCCGTCACTACAATCGCAAACGGTTGATTTAGAGGCCCAGGAGAGAAAAGATTTACTCGATGCCGTGGACCGTGAAAGAAGATTGCTTCGTGCGCAACTGACTGTGCAGGAATGGCTACTAAATGACTTGGAGCACGAGGAAGAACCACCATTCGACGCTATCTGACCTGAGTATGTTACCTGTGTACTGTACTTAGCTACCGTTCCGTGCAAACGCCTGAATAAAGATTGCAATTATTTGGTATGCTACGATATAATTTTAGTGACGAAATAACAGACTACTGTGACCGTCGCATGGTCAGAGCCTTCGAACCGTACTTGCGCAGCTTACTCTCCAAATCATCCAACGACCTCAGCTGACGTTGAAGCAGGTGAATTCGCGAACGGATCACGCTTTTGGTTTCTTCAACAGAGAGTGCCGGCTTAACATCCTGACAGGGTGCTGAGAATGACTGCAACAACCGTTCAGGTGCTATTTGCTGGAGACGTGCGCGGGAAGGACCTACACCACCATCAGCAGCAGCTGCGGAGGTAGATAAATCAGACGCAATTGGGCGTGTAGGCTCCTCATGAGGGTGCGTGACTTTCCGAAAGGCGAGGGTCTTCATAGCCTCCTCGCCTCGAGGGGTTGCTATGCGACCTACTATACATGAGTATCATCAACTTGCGCAAGGAAACAAGCTCACGTCTTTTAGCACGCGGTGCACCGTCTTCAGACGATCCGGTGTTGTTGATAGTGCACGGTTGCTTGTCAAGGCCACATCGCACACAGACAGTCTGGCCTGAACCGTAGACACATGACCGAACTGCCGAGTCCGCGATGCATCGACTGCACTGCACACGAGGTAAACAAACAAGGCGCTGGTCGAACAACACGGACGTACCATCTTAGCCTCATTAGTGGAAAATATTTGCACGAAAGGGGCTTTTGGCCATGCATGCACATCGGGAAAGGCTTGAACAAACCGGTCCAACGTAAATGTATCCCGAATGTAAGCAGGATATTCAGTGTAAATGTTCGCAGGAGATGGAGACACTTCAGCCATGGTCACGTCAGCACAACTGCTTCCGTCTCGAGCAGGGAATGGGTGAGGAAGCTCTACATGCATATTATGGTTAAATGAATGACTGGGGTAGCAACAGACGTACCGGCGTACAACAACTTCAGGCGGGCCTCCAAGTCCGTATACGTGTCTTGATCAAGCTTGCCGGTCGAAAATAACGTCTGAGTTTTCTGTAGTTCAGTCTGCAGATCAAACCTGAACTCCGCAAAAACATCGTATTCGAAGGACTCGATGACCTGATCGCGCAAATCTTGCGCCCATGCAGTGTGGAACCAATCTCTCAGAGTGACTTGCAGCGTTTGCAGGGCAACCTCGGCTGCACGCTGGACAGTTGGATCACCTGAGAAGGTGTTCGCGCTAACCTACAAAGCAAATACATTGGTTAACATCACACGACAATCAAATCTGCTCAGACTAACCAACGATGAGAGTATATCCCTAGCGAACTGCTCGTCGCCCGCCTCATCAGTGTTCTCCTGTCGTGGACGGTTTGAAAACCTTTGCAATTGATGAAGAGCATCTAGCATCAATGAATCATGAGAGGTTTGGCGAAATGGGGTCACTTCCGTCATGTGAGGAAACAGTACGAGCAATAGTTCACAGCGTTGAACAGAATTGCGGAACAGGCTTCGGTCTCCGAGCGACCGAGGGAACAGCGCGTTAATGACCGTGGGATAGAAATCCTGTGAGAATGTTACCTAATCTAGTGAATGACATGGCCGTGGGCCCACTCGATCTCACCAACAGCACACGGACAGCCTTCACCTACTCCATGGACAAGAAGGAAAGCTCACGGCAATATCTGGTCCGACGCGCGAAAGACGAACTCGAAGAAGCATGTGCGACGGAACATCACGACGACGAAATCTCAGGGGAACAGTTCGCACGAAATATCTTGAACTGCTTGGTACGTTAGTTTTCGCCATTGAAACGCGTGCTCAACAACACTAACCACGTGTTAGGACTTATATCAAACTTTACTAGGCAAAGGAAACACGGACGACATCATTCAAACGGCCTTGGACGCCATGGGCAAGGTAACGCGGCAGTGGGGCCATACACAATGGGCTGTGGAAATCCATGGCATTGTCAAGGAAAAATGGGACCATGACGTCCTGAACGGTAAGCTGTGCACAACAATTAATCGTGGTCTTTCTGATGTAACAGCCGCAGAGCACCCTGAAACGGGGTTCGGTGATGTACAGGACGATGAAGTGGAGGATGTTCCTGCACGAGCGACCCGTGCAGCGAGGCAGACAACAGCACGCGGCAAAGACTTGCAGACAGCTCCACAAAAAGGTAAAGCAACATATCATCTTCTCGATCCTATTCTGTCTAACAGTCGTTGACTGGGCTTTAAGCATTCACCGAGAACGTAAGTGATCGACAGACTCGTGCGTCGCTGAAGGCCAAAAACGCAACTACGACGGGCATAACGAGGGAAGGAAAAGGCGAACAATCGTCGGGGGAGGCGACCACCAACACAGCACCACCAGCTGTTGCCTACACTGTAGACGATCTTGTCAGCGGCATGCTGACGGAAGCAGACGCGGTACCGTTCCATGCAATTGAGGAGGCGATGGGTGGGCAGAAACTGCCATACACCCAGAGGCCACTCAATAAGGGCATGACTCTGCGATCGGTGAGGAAGTTGCTCGCGGAAGTTGAGCACGACATCGCGGTCAAGCAATGGCAGGCACACAGCCTACGGTCATTGGAGGGTGCACTCATGCGCTTGAACGCAGAAGACGAATGAGATGGTCTGCGATGCTTTATTACTTGTGTTTACTACTATCACCAAAACCTATGTACAGCGGGTACCAAATACTTCTACTTAAATGAACTCCGCCGCGGCAAATAAAGCATGCTATCGGGCCGGGCGTGCTCCCGCAGCGCCGTTATCCCCCAAGTTGGATTCGAATTCCGTGAGCGCACAACTATCCCACCTCGCGGTCACGTGATATTGAAGAAATCAAGATCATATTGGACGCCCGCGCCCACTGCCGCTCTCCAATACGAAGGTGCTATCAGTCCGGAGTGTACAATGCTCCTAAGAGGCGCATATAGCCACCATACTAAGTCTCGCTTATTTTTCACTCCTTGCTCAAAACATCTATCCAAGTAGCCCAGCTTCGGATAGCGTAGCCATAGGGCGCACAACTCTGTCAAACACAGAGCTAGAATATGAGGGACTGACGAGATGTCTCGGTGCGTCGTCAAAGGTCCTGCCGCAAGACACTTGATACACCGCTGACAGTCACAGTCCTCCTTGGTTGTGCTGCAGATTACATATTGCACGCACTCTCGAACAAACAACTGAGCCCTCGACGAGTCTATCATACAAATTTCAACACCTTCACTGTATTGCAAGGGCCCCAGCCCCACAACATGTCCTGGCGACCCGCCCCGTACGCCGTATTGCAGCCAGAACCACAAGCCATGGACCAAACGCAGAAGACACAGAGATAGACACCGTCAACGTTTTCCATCCATCTGCCTTTCTAGCTTTCCATCCATGACATGTCTGCGTATCATATCGGATCGCGCTACGTCTTTTTCTACTGACCGCGGCGCGTCTATCTCTCCTATCCCACACGATCTCAGAGACAACAAGCTCCCGATCTGCATTCCGCGAACATGCACACTGCAAGAATGTCGCGAAAGCACCCCCGTGGGCTCTGGATAACGTGACTGAGATCATTGGTGAGCACTGGCGCAACCACAGGGAATACAGTTCACGCATGAGGTCAGCTGGGACGACGGCTGAGGGCAAGGTGCGATAACGTACGCAGGAGGCGCACACCGTGCAAGCGATGTCGGATGCTATCTGGAGTCGACATCGGCAAAGCTGGCTGGTGAGTGCGCGTTTGGTGCAGGCACCGCTGTTTGGGAACATTTCCAGGGGCTCTGTGGACTCACGAAGCAAGAGCCGCAGACTTCGTGACGGCACGGACCCGGAGGGGAGACTTCCTCTCCCATCGCGCGAGCACGAAAACCTCAACCTCTTCCGCATCTCGTTCCGTCGACCCTCGCAGGACCCGGAAGTTCACACGCACGGTATCCCGTGGGGAACCTGTCCCCATTCGCAGATCTCGTCAGCCCTTCCGTGCCATCTCCATCCACGAGGCGTGTGACCTGCCTCTCGCGCTAAATGTAGAACGTGATGCTGCGATGCTCTCATGTGCACTTCGTCCAACCGTTGGCGTACGAAGTATGCACGCAGCGCCATATATAAGAAGCCTTGGCACCGTCTTTTGAATGGCTCGACCCACCGCCCGTGCTTCATAGAATTCGGTCACGCGGCTCCCGTTTTCCACGCCGACTCGGATTCACGACCCACGAAACGACGAGCACGATGGCAGTCGAACACGCCAAGCAGGACAGTATTGATGACGACGAGAAGAGGGCGCGTGCCGGCTCCGAAGAGATCATCGAGTCCGCCGGCGACTTGGACGCGCTTGGGCTGCCGCCGCCGCCGAAGCTCACGCCTGAGGAGGAGAAGAAGCTCTACCGCAAGATCGACCTGTGGCTCATGCCGATCCTCACGATCATGTACCTCGCGTCGTTCCTGGATCGCGGTACGTGTGCTTCGCCGTTCTATACTGCTGAAGAGGAGGAGATTGACGCGACGCGCTCTGCTAGGAAACATTGGTGAGAATCCAACATGAACGTGAATGTGACGGCAGTGGTTGACACGCGTGGTTTACGGCACGCAGGAAATGCGAAACTCGATGGGCTTGTCACGCAGCTTAACTTGACGGGTAACAAGTACAATATCGCGCTCGTACGTATCTCTCTTGTCCAAACGCACCGTCGTTTACTGACATAAACACGCGCTACAAGACGATGTACTTCATCGTAAGTTTCCTTCTCCTCTACACACGTGCACGTGCAGATTAAAATCGCGCTCTGCAATCTAGCCATACTGCATCTTCGAGTGCCCCGCAAAGTACGCAAACTCTCCTGGCTGCCTCATTGGCGCTCTACATGCCAAACTGATCCACGACTCTCCAGCTTGGTCCTGAAAAAGTTCCGCCCATCGAGGTGGCTGCCTGGCATCACCGTACGTTCCCCTTGAGACGCCATTTCGTCTCACCCCGCTGATCCTAACCTCGCACAGGTCGTATGGGGCACGATTATGTACGTCCTGCCCTCGCCCCATCCCGCGTCTAGCTCTCCAAACTGACTAACGCACCGCCAGGACACTGATGGGCCTCGTGAAGACGTACGTCTCGCCTCTCCCCTCCGCACGTAACTTGAGCTGAAAGCGCTGTCGCGGCTTAGGTACCCAGACCTCGTCGGCGTACGTATTGCGCTCGGTATTGCAGAGGCAGGCCTGTTTCCTGGTGTGGTCTACTAGTGCGTCTCACCTCTCCTTCTGCGATGCAAAAAAACCTGGGCATGCTGATAACCTCCCTACTCACCGCTCGTAGCCTCTCGATCTGGTACCCGCGTCACATGCTCCAATGGCGCATCGGCATATTCTACGGCGGAGCGACCAGCGCCGGTGCGTCCACTCCCTTCCTCCTTTCGCGGCCCACTTACTCACTTGCACTCACTCCTGTAATGCTCGCGACTCGCAGGGGCGTTCTCCGGGCTGCTTGCGTACGGCATCTCCTTCATGAACGGCACACAAGGCCTGGAAGGCTGGTCCTGGATCTTCGTGCGTTTCTCCTCTCCTCTCGCCCCTGCACTCCCTCCCCCTTCAGTTCTGATCCTGGCTGTGTAGATCCTGGAGGGAATCGCGACCGTCGTTGTCGGTGTCGTCGCCTTCTTCGGTATGTCCATCCATTTTGTCCGACGCGCTGCAGGGACCTTGCTGACCTTGCATACGCTGTCAGTGCTCGTTGACTTCCCAGACACAGCGCACTTCCTGACTCCCGAAGAGCGCGCGTACGTCCTCTGGAAGAAAAGTACGCGTCCGTTTCTTTTCCTCTCGCTACTCGGTTGCTCACGCGTCGCGCCGTGCAGAATACGACAACTCGTCCGTCGGCGAGACCGAGACGTTCGCGCTCCGCCACGTCTGGGCTGCCTTCGTAGACTGGCAGGTCTGGCTGCACCTGCTCGTATACATGTCCATCATCGGTCCTCGTACGTCATCTTCTTTCTTTTTCCCTCTGCACTCCGTATGAGCGAGTGCGGGTGGTGAGAACCGCTTCTGACTTTCTCATACCTGGCGCTGCGCAGTCTACGGCATCTCGCTCTTCCTCCCGTGAGTCTCACTCATTTCTTTCCCGGTGCTTTCGAGTTATTTTTGGGTGCTGACCGCCATTCCCTCTCCGTCTGCTTCACACAGGTCAATTATCAACGGGTAAGTCCCTGTCCCCAATTTTGCGCACACACCCCTCATTTCGCGCACCCACTCCTCCTTCAACGCGCGCGCAATTCCCCTCCGTCTCCGCCCGTATCACTCCGCTTCGCCTGTGCCCCTTAATTTCTTGCCCATGACGAGTTCTTCCCACTGACGGCTCCGGACAGGTTTGGGTTCAGCGTCCCGGCGACACAGCTACTGACCGTCCCGCCGTACGTCTGTGCCAGTGAGTGTCTCTCCTCCCCCATCCTCCTCTCCTCCTACCTCTCCCTTCCTCCTCCCTTGTCCTCCTTCCCTCGCCCTCCCCTCTCTACCCTCACTCCTAACCCTAGCAATGGCTGACGCCCCCTCCCAGCCCTCGTTCTCCTAATATTCGCACTCTGGTCGGACCACATCAAGATGCGCTACCCGTTCGTGCTCGCGGGCCAGCTGATGTGTCTCGTCGGCTTCGCGATCAACCTCGCGAACGTTCCGATTGGCGTTAAGTATTTCGGCACGTTCTTCTGCGTGTCGGGCTCGTATGCTGCGTTCCCGGGTGTGGTGGCTTGGTGAGTGAGAGCTCCCCTATTTCCCTCATCCGCTTTGTTCCCCGTCTCGGTCTCGTTGTCCTCCGTCTCGGGTCTCGTAGACCGAACACACGGGACACCCGCTCTCCGCCCTTGATACTCTGGCTACCCGTCATAAAAGCAAAAGCTAACTTCGACACCACAGGCTCGGGAACAACCTCGCAGGCCAATACAAACGCGGCGTAGGCATGGCCCTCCACATCGGCATCGGAAACTTCGCAGGCGGTACGTCTCGCTCTCTGTCTTTCTTACCCCCATCCCATCCTTGTCCTCCCTGCCTATCCCTCTCTGTATGGAACTGACGTATTCGTCGCTAGCAATCGCATCAAACATATACCGCTCCCAAGACGCCCCGCGTTACATCCTCGGACGTAAGTCCCTCTCCTCCCCATCTCCCTTGCCCCCCTTACTCCCCACCATCCATTACAATCACTAACATCCCCACGCACAGACGCACTCGAACTAATGTTCGTCGGCATCGGCCTAATCGCCCTCCCCGCCGTCGTCCTCCTCTACACCCGCATCAACGCCCGCCGCGACGCCCTCGAGGCAGACATGGCCGCCAAGGGCGTGAAGCTCTCGGATGAGGAGATTAGGGAGCTCGGGGATCGTGCGCCTGACTTTAGGTATACGCTGTAGAGGCGAAAGATGAGGATCGACGCGGGAAGTTGTATGATTAGATTCTGTATGACAGTGCGTATATCTAGACTATTATGACGTGCGTTCTGAACGCTATGTTACGTGAAGTGCGAGCGATGTGTGTGTCACTTATCATCTGTGCGTTCATCCTTGGGAATTGCGTTCAGACTGTATGGCCCAACTCAAGTTCTCCGACTACAGCAAGAGATAGCACGCCACAGATCGCATTACGCAGGTGAGCCCAAGACGAGGAGAACAGCACACTCAATGACTCTATGCGCATAACTCTGATCGCGACGGAGATAATTGGGCATGCACAACACGATAGATTGATTTGTGACAACACAGTTGACAGATAGAATGCGGGTGATAGCGAATGTACAGAATAGAGCGTAACGTGCGTGCGTGCCAAAGACCCCAAATAAAAAATTCCCTTTTACACTCTCCAATGCTCATACAGATGGTAGAACAACGATGGCGCCGACGTCGGTCCAGCGACACTAGGAAAGAGTTAGACAGAACACGCGACCATGAAAGGGCGTATACACACCTTCTGGCACCGTTGTGCTTCAAGTCGACCGGCTCGCTTATTACAACTGAGCGACGATAGGGAGACAGCTGATGCTGATCCCGCTTTCGTGGTTCTCGCTGCAGCACACAGGCGTGCTCGCGCTAGAGGAAACGCGCTCAGTCTCTTGAACGTCCTCACCACGCCGTGCGCGCACTCACCAGTTTCCGCCGCTTCCGACACCGAGGACGTTAAGCGGGGTGCACCCGAGACCAATAGGGATGCCGAGGTCCTTAACAACAATGCTCAGGATATCCAGCGCGTTCTTCGCGTCTGGGGACCCGGCGGACTGGACGGTGTTGCAGCACTGCACGGGGGCAGCGTCGCACTGGCCGCGGGCCTGGAGGTTGGGCATGGCGTAGACAGAGCCGAGGGTGGCGAGCGCGAGGGCAACGAGGGTCGTGGAGGCGTGCATCTTGTCTTGTGAGGGGGCTTGAAGCTTGAAAAGAGGGCTGAAAAAGAGGGCTTGGAGCTTGAAGCTTGAAGAGTCTTGAAGAGAGGGAAGAAGAAAAGGATGAGGAACGAGTGAGAGCGGGCGGTGCGACCACTCATTTATACGTTGGGCGTGGAGCCGGCAGCGCGAGATCGGCGCGAAGAGCAGCTCGGGCGCGACATCGAAGTATGCGCAAGAGGGGCAACGCTGTGATTAGACGGATTGGGAACGCTGAGTGCAGGCTGAGCGCGGTCGTGTGGTCAGGAGAAGACGAAGGCACGTCGCATGAAGCACGGGCTGGTAAAAACGCGCGACATCGAAGCATCGGACGCGACGTCGAAGACTGGGCGCGTCCGACTAAGCAGCCCAAACGAGCGTGTCCATTCGCGGTCACGTGGGCGCGTGTGGTGAGCGACACGTGTCTTGCAAACTCATCGTCCATCCATTGCATGGAACCACACATAAAGCCGAAAACCGCAGACTCATCTGCGTTATCCTGTGTAACAGCTGGATTCAAAAGCAGCACGAAACGGAGGTGGGTTGGACTGATGTCTATCACACTGTGAGCTTGTGTGCGCCTCACAAGTAGAATAAAACAAACAAACGCCATTTACAATCATTCCGTACGGATTAGCCGCTCTTGCAACGTCAACGTGAGCTGAAGAGATACATTGCAAAACAAAAAACTGTAAGGTGGCTTACCGCTGACAAATGCAATCACCCCGAGCAACCTACCACGGCGGCGACGAGCTCGCTGTCCGACGTGGAAGAGGGGGAGGGAGCAGCTCACAGACACATCGCAAGGAAGGAATCCCCGCATCAACCCTCCCAACTCCCCATCGTCGGTTCATCCGCAATCGTCGTACGCCGCCACCCGAATTCACACGAGATCCAGCTGCTTCAAGGACGTTTCTGCCGCGGCGGGACGAGTTCTTCATATTTCTCTTCGGAGGCGAGATGAACCCGAGCAGAAGACAGTTTACTTCACCTCGCTACAAACACACTCGGGCCTGGTATCGCGTCGGTGCGTATTCCTCCTCATCGTGTCTCGGGCCCGGATAGTCGCCAAGCGTGTGTGAAGACGCTGCATGTGGCAGTACACGTCCGTACACGCATCGTTATAGTCGTTGCAGTCTACTTCTGCTCGAGTCTTCGTCAGCACGTCCCTCTCCCGCCCGGCCCCTAGACCAATGTTCGCCTATCCCGCAGAGCGAGCGAGGAAGAGCGCGAGTCCAACCGCACGTCGAACAGAACAGAGCGCATCGCTCGTCGGTTCGTCAACCACACACGCAGCACAGTTAAGTCGTTAGAGCCCACCGAGTCGCCTGAAGAGTCGAGGGGGAGGAGAGGATGGGTGTTGCATGAAGAAGTAGGAGGCTTTCTGGGAGCCCTGCAGCCCCGGTGTTCCTGCGCTGTCGATGAGGATAAGGATGAGATTCGACCTGCGCTCAGCTCGAGTTAGTAGCTACCCGGGAGCGGGGGTGCAACGCAACCTTCAGTTGCATCGACTGCGACCAGCGCACACCCAGGGCGAAAGGGCAGGCTCACACGCCGTTCGTTCCTGCTCAAAACCATCCACACCTGTACATGAAGGTAAGATGTCCAATATATATATATAGATTTGTACGTACACAGTGCCGTGAACCTACGTGTTGCACAAACTCAGGCGAAGATCTTCTCCCCTTTCCCCACCGTCCACCCCTCAAGAGACGCGAAGATCCCGCGCAGCACATCTCCCTCATCCGCAGTCGCAGTCGTCATCCCCCCCTCGGCCACACTCGTCGACCGACGATCACTCGCACCCCTGAATCGAACCGCGCACGCACACGCACGTAACGATCTTCTCTCCGCGAACCAAGGAGGGAGCGTGCACGTGCGAGGGGAGATCGTCTTCTCGCTTTTGTGAGTCGCGGTTCACGTGGCTGCGCTCTATTTCTGGCTTGGTTGTCCGTGCGAGAGGAGAGGTAGATCGACAGGTTGTTGTTGGACTGAGGTCGAGACCGAGACCGAGTGCAAGACAGACACCGAGAGCCAGACATAGCACCACATAGCGAGCGACCCAGATCCCGAGCACAGGAGCAGAGTCAGGCATCCAGAAACGCAGGAACCCAGGATGTCATATACGCAGACGTAGACATCGAGCAAAGCCGCAAACCTACGTACGAGCTGAGGCTCGCTCAAGAATCCGTGCACTCTGCTTCTCAGGAGATGTGGTCGGTGGGACCGAGCGTATGCGTGCGCATGTGAGGGGTGCAGATCGTCTTCTCGTTCTTGTGAGTCGCAGTCCACGTGTTTACGGGAGTTTACGGGAGTTTTATGCTCTATTTCTGGGTTGGCCGCGCGAGAGGAGAGGTCGATCGACAGGTGGTTGTTGAATGTTAGACTAGGGGGTCGAGACCAAGACTGCGAGCCCGAGCAAAACAGGGACATCGAACTTTGTATTGGGCCAAAAATTATTTGCTGTTCAATGGGGGGTCGAGACTAGAGCACGAGCAAGACTGGGACCGAGACGTAGAACCTTGAGATCCGGATATAAGACTTGTTGTTCGTGTTCGTGCGATGTGATGTGTGAGACGTAAGAAGGCGAGAAGACCGGAAGACAAGAGTCCGCGTGTGTGACGGGATCTGCGTCTGCAGATATCAAGGTGTGTACTCAGCCAGGGGACGAGCGACAGCATGTGCGATCCACAGTCCAGAGCCAGAGCCGGAGAACCAAAACATCCAGACATAGACGTAGGCTGCGTCAGAGAATCACGCAGACGGTGGACCGAGATGAATGCTGCACAACGAGGACTTTTTACATGGAACTCACAGGGCTGGAAGTGTCGGTGTCGCGTGTACGCGTGAGGGGGAGATCGTCTTTTGTTAGTGCTGTTCTTGGGAGGTGCGAGAGGTAGATCGACAGATATATGTTGGAATAGAGGTCGAGAGCCAGACGCGAGCAAGACAGAGACCGAATGGAAGAGCTAGACCAAAGTGTAGGACCCTGTGTTAAATCCTGACATAGCACCAGAAAGCGAGCGAGATATTCTGAGCGAAGCAACCGAGCCGAACATTCAAAGATCCAGACCAAACGACCCGGGATCCCATGTATGCAGACATGGAAGTCGAACACGACCGCAAACCAAACAAACCCAGGAAAAGATCCTCGCACAGGCTGATGTCCAGAGGTATATGCGCTCTGCTTCTCCGGAGATGTGGGTGGCCGTATGCTGGGTCGGCGTCCTGGTTAGTTGTGGATTGGACTGGGATGAAGATGAACGGATGGTGAGAGACCGTGAGAGATGGATGTGGAAGACGGTGCAAGGGCGGGACGAGGATGTTTTTCTTCTTGATACTCTGTGTGTGGTTATGTGGCTTGAATGGGCGGAGACATACATGCTGGGTCAGCGCGTCGCGATGATGGTAGCAGTAAAGAAGGAGAGATGAAGAAGGGATGCAGGTGGTGAGAGATGGGACGTACGTGGCTGCTGGTGGCTCGCTGGCAGCGTCGGTGTCACGTTTGGGGGAGAGCATTCTGTGTTAGTGCTATTTGTGCGAGAGGTAGATCGACAGATGTATGTTAGACAGAGGTCGAGACCGAGAGGCCGAGCAAGACAGAGCCCGGGACAGGTGGGCAGATGTAGAGCAATACAGAGACAAAGATGTACAACCTCACATCCAGAAATAAGCCATTCACTGTTCGTGTCCGTGCGACATGATCTGTGAGAGGCAGGAACACAGGAAGATAGGAAGGGAACAGGGCCATTGTACTGTGTCCGTATGTGCAACGGGACTCACGTCTGCAGTGAGACAGAGACCGGTCGGAGGAGCTAGACCAAGATGTAGGACCTTGTGTCCAAACATAGCACCGGATAGCGAGCGAGCCAGAGATGCTGAGCAAAGCGACCGAGTCAAGAGTCAGAGGTCCAGAGCACCAGAACAAAAGATCCAGGGTTCTATGTATGCAGATGTCAAACACAACCGCAAACCAAACAACCTCAAGAAAAGCTCCTCGCACAAGCTGATATCCGGAGGTATGTGTACGTGTACTTTGCTTCCCCGGAGATGTAGTCGGAAATACACAGGTTCGGTGTCCTTGTTTGTTTGTTCGGCGTACGCTGATGCTGATAGCGATGTTGACGGAGATGAAGATGGGACGCGCCCGTTGCTCCCCGAAAGCGTCGTGAAGATCCCGTACCCTCCGTCTACGCACCAGCACCAGCACAACGAGGACGATAAGGATTGATCTACCCTGCGCACGCCACCGCAACCCAAGCATGGAACGCACCTGCAAGCATGGACTCCTCACCCACATAACGCGCAAACGCAAACGCGCAGGCGCTCCGACTGCCACGCCGGAGATACCACACCCAATCTTCCACTCTGCCAACATCCATCGCCGTCTGTCAGATACACCCATCCATCGAAAAAAAAAACTTATCGAGGCTGTGTACCCGTCCATCTACACGCCCATATCAGTGCTCGCCGAACAATTCCAAATATTCAGCAGCCCCAACGCACATCGCTCCACGGACCCGCCCCAGCGAAAAAAAGTATGCTAAAGATTGAGAGGGCACTGACGGATATGGCAAGTTGTGCGGAGGGCGGACGGGGGTCCGTGCATCGCGAAGGGAAGGGAAACGGGGTGCGGCTTACGTTTGTATTTATCGTATCGGTGCGGTGCGGTGAGGTGAGGGTGAGCACGAGCGTGATGGGGTGTTGGTGGTGCTGCGGGGAGTTTGTTTTGTAATCGGCGAGTAGAGTTCATCCGCGCCATTCACTGCGAGGGGGGACCGCGGTCGTTGTTCGTGTTCTGTGTCCTCGCTGTGCACGACGACGATCGCACGAATGAGCACAGTGAGTACAGTGAGTAGGATGAGGATGGTGAGGATGGATGAGGACGGAGGTAACGTGCGCCAAAGGCCGGGCACCAAGACGATGGCGGCAGGGGTTTTGATGCCGATTTGATGACGTCCAGGGCGCGGACTCTCGGTGCGGGTGCAATAATCACGCGGCAGCACAGCCATCACAGCCATCACAATTCATTACCGATGCGATCGACCGCGAGCTTATTTCGCGACACGATGACGGCGTCGAGTGGCGAGGGATAATACATAATAATTATGGCGAGGGGGTGACGAGGAGGAGGGGTAATTGCGAGAGGGTGCAGTACAGTACAGTGAGGAGGAGGAGAGGAGAGGGGGTGGGCTATCTAGACGCGAGAGAGAGGGTGCCGAGGAGGCGTGGATGGTCGTGGGTGTCGGTGGCAGGCAATCACGAGCAACTGCCAGAATGCCGCTCCCATCTGCCGCGGACGCTCCCTTATCATCGTCCGTTCTTGTTCTCCTCGTCGCCTACGTGTTGTGTCGCTATACACACATCCTGTACTCGCAAGTCCTGCCTACTGCACTATCCAGCTCTCCGCACTGAGCTCACCGCACTGAGAGCTGTGTGCGCTGCGGGTGCCACGTCACATTCGGGGGCGGATGACATATGCGGGGAACATCGCTTCTCTTCCCTTCCCAGCGTGCGGATTTCTGGTGCCGAACCTGACTCAGCCGGCATCACCACGGTAACGGCACCAACGCGCTTGCGAGGCCACCACACCTTCCTAATCCGTCGTACCATCCCAGCTTTTCGAGCACCTCCTCCTCACTCGTCCACAGATAATCGCAGCGGCCACTCACGCCGCCGCCAACCATCGCACCCCCGATTCCACCGCTCCAAGCCCTGCTTCGCACGCATGATGCCCACTAACATAACCAAACATGCGCTGCGACACTATAAAGGCGGCCACAGGTAGACATGGTGTACCCTCACCAACCGCATCTTCCGCGTTTTATTCACACCCTTGCACATATCACAATCACCCTTCACATAACTCGTATTACCATATCCGTAACCATGCTCTCGCGCTCATCCCAAGCAGTCCTCAAAGCGCGTCCACAGCAGGCCGCAGCCGCGAGCAGCGCCGCGCGCCGCTCCGTCTCTACCAAGGCAGACGCCTCATCCGCGTACGTCCCTCTCACATGACCTCACCCTCCCTCACCCATACTCACACACTTCATGCCCACAGACCAACCACAGCAGGCACCTCCCGCACGCTGCACACCACCCGCGCCTCCCCCCAAGCCTACGAACGCTCCTCCTTCGATCTCCGCGCCGACGGGATCCCCCTCTCCGCCTGGGACCCCTCCCTCCCCCAACCCCCAGCAGCCCCCCAACACCCCTGGGGTTCGCGCCGCCAAAAGCTCGCCCAAGACACCTACGACAACGTCATCCCCGCCTACTACATCGAGCGTCGTCGCCAACTCGACATGATCTCCGAACGCAAAGAGATGGAAGGAAGCCTGATGGCGCAGCTCGCCGCCGGGATTTTGAGCGAGGGCATCGCGGCGCAGACCCGTGTGAGAGAGGAGAAGGTGCCCGTTGAGTTGATTGAGAGGGATGGGAGCGTGAGGTATGCGAGTGGGTATATGCCGCCGACTAGCAGTGCGGGGTTCCATCCGCGGGTGGCGGCGATGATGCCGGAGGATGGGAGTAGTGAGGCGCAGAATACGGCGAAGGTGTCGTGGGATGAGGTGTTGGAGAACTCGAGTGTGTAGGCGTTGGCGAGCCCTGGCGAGCCGTCGTTCAGCGAGCCGCGAGCACCGAGCACCTCTGCGAGCGGCCGCGTTCAACCGTTGTGTATACCCATGCAGTCAGCGTGATATCCCCTTCCTTCCCTTCCCCGTCCTCGCAACACCACCTATTTAATCGTCACCACCTCCTCCCCAATCTCGTCCCGCCGCGTTCGAGTTTTGGCATGTACCATCAGCATTTGTAGCAGTAGTCCCTGTTCTCTTCCCTTGCTCGCCCCAGTCGAGTCGAGTCGAGTTTTAGTTTGTCGTATGCACATCTATTAGTTGGATTGTTCGTAATGCATTGCGTTGCTTTTCTCTTTTTTGTGTGAATTGTTGTGAGACTACTGTACAAGACTGTCGGTCGACCGCCACAAAATCCGCCGATGACTACGGCAACGAAGATGACAACGACAACACCCTGCACGCCCTGTACGACAACGCCCTGTACACCCCATCACCCAACCACGCAACTCAAACCACAGCTCAAACCACAAACTACAAAAGCACGATCGATCGATCGATCGCAAACAATATCCAATACCCGTCGTGTAGCGTACAACGTCACCTACTGTAATACAAATGCGCGGTATGCGCATCGCAGAGCCGGACGGGCGAGTACACGAAAGTAGCAGGAACGGTAGCAGCAGGAACGGTAAGACTAAGAGTAAATCGAGTCGAGCGACCGCCGGAGAGATGCTATGAGTACAGATGGGCAGATGGGACGAGTCTTCTGGGTATGTTGGGTTTGTAGGACGGGACGAGTGCATCAACACGTTTTTTCTTTGTCTTTCCGAGCATAGCTACCGCTCGACTGCTGCCTCCCTGTCCACAGAGGCGGTGTTGCGCCCCCGGAACGGCGCTTCGACAGCCGGTGCTTCTTCTTTCCGTGCGATGTGGCGGGAGGTTGTTCGCAGATGTTGTACGTACCGCGCGAGGGGGTTGGGTTGGGAGGGTCATAGAGCACCGAGGGCTGGGTGGGGACGTGGAGGGGACGTGGACGTGGACGGCTCGTAGGTACGGGGCGCAGGAAAGTCCGGGTGCAGGCAAGGTAAGTCCGGGTTGAGGGTGATCTGCTGCGCCGCTTCGAGGTCTCGCGAGCGCTCGGCGGCGGGGTGCGGGGGATGTGCAGCACCATACCAGAGATGTTCTTTGCGTTTTTAGCTTGTATATATTACATACTACTAATAGTATTAGTACAGTGCGCTCCAGTGGCATTAATATGACTGGCACTATTGCCATATATGTGCCCAACATTTATTTCGCCGGCGCCCGCGCCCGCCGTC